>CAJUYI010004299.1:0-19094 GCA_910591695.1 Galerucella pusilla
AGTGTCCATAAGTGCTCTTTGTTTCGTGGAATTGTATTTAAATTTTTAAATTTTTTTACCATAAGCCCCCAAACATTTTCTATTGGATTAAGGTCTGGACTTTTAGCGACCCATGGTAGCGTTTCAATGTTATTTTCAGCAATTCAAATCGAAAGAATATTACTATCTCCGATTTAACGAATGATTATGTTATTTCAGGCATCATATGAGGATCGAAAGGCGACGATTAAGAGATCATAGCGATCCATTCCAAATGCCTAGTTGTTCAGAGTTCCAAAAGATTTGGCCAGGTATTTGATAAATCGCTATAGGCCCTTTAGTCTATCACACGGATCAACAGCTGTTCCAGTAGAGCTGAAGGTAATTTCAATCTTACACTTATTTGAATGCAATATAATAATAAAGGTCTTTTATTTTTTTCCTCATCACAACATTTACAATAAGATAGTAAAAGTAAAAAAGAGTAAGAGCGAGAGAAAAAAAAAACGCATCGAAGATCAGGTGACTACCACACCAAATTGATACGGCAGTCTCTGTTTTTCATCTTAGGCGTTGAGTGATTCAAAGAATAAAGATATTATAACATAGTTCTAACAAAATTCGATACAAATAAAAATGATAATAATAATAATAGGTAACACAATTCAAACGACAATAACAATACTGCTAATAATAATAATAATAAACAATAACAATAAAAACAAAGAAAAGCTACATCATATCATAGTAATACACAAAATAAATACTACATACCAATGTTCATACGTTGGTCGCGAAACAAGACCGATTTCAGAGCAATTTTGAATGATTCAATAGATTTTTTTTGTTTGACAAGTTCAGGCAGTTCGTTGTAAATTTTTGCAATTTGATATGTAAAAGAAGTTTTGTACTGTTCAGTTCGATGACGAGGGACAATTAATCTATAGTTGAAACGGGTATTACGGTTATGAATATTTGAAAGGAAGGAAACTTTGTTCAATAAATATGATGGTTGTCCAGTTTTAATAATTCTATGGAATAAGCAAGCCGAATGAAGATATCGTCTCTTGGCCATACTGAGCCATTTGACTGTATTGAGTTTGTGGGAAATTCTCTGACGTCTTCTGATACCACAGACCAGCCTCAAGCAACAGTTTTGCACTACTTGAATTCTCCTAGCGGTAGCTACATTTAAGCAAGGCCCATAAATAACATCACCGTAGTCAAATTTAGCTAGTACAAGCGCATCACACAAAACTTTTTTTGCATTGAATGACAGATACTGTCGACTTTGAAATATCTTTTTCATATTGAAGTAGGCATTTTTAATTCAAATGTTGATATGTTTATCATATTTCAATTTAGGATCCAATATTAATCCTAGATTTTTTGCGGTATTCGATGGTTTAATGGATTCACCTTCAATTTTCAATGTTATGCGCGCTGTCAAATCAGAAAGATGTGTCTTAGGTCCAAATATCAAAAAATATGTTTTCCTAGGATTAATATTCAATGCATGTTCGTGTGACCAGTTAATAATATTAGCAATGTCTTCGTTCACTTTATTTATTACATCGAGGTACTTATCAGGTTTAAAAGATATATATATATATATATCTGTGTATCGCCCGCATAGAGATGAATTTTACACCACTTCAAAACTCTCCCGATACTAGCAGTGTATAGAGTGAATAAAAGAGGTCCCAGTATTGAACCTTGTGGCACGCCTTGTGATACGTTTACAAAACTTGAACATGTATTATTAAGTTTAACTTGTTGTAGTCTGTTTTGGAAATAGCTATAAAATAATTTGATAGCATTATTTGACAAGCCGACAAATTTTAAAATAGACAATAATACTTGATGATTTAGGGTATCAAATGCCTTCGAAAAATCGATTAGAACTAGTATCGTGAAATTGCCGTTATCCCTTTCCTTTAAGATATCGTCCGTGATGTTAAGAAGGGCTGTTTGACAATTATGTAAGGGTCTAAAACCTGATTGATAATATGGAAGTATATTGTGCTTATCAACGTGATTCCTTATCTCCTCCTCAATGATTCTCTCTAAAATTTTTGACATGGTTGGTAAAATACTTATGGGACGTAAATCCTTGAATTCGCTGGGGTTATTAATTTTAGGTATTGGCCTAATCTGTGCTTTTTTCCAGTTATCAAGCAATGTATTATTTATCAGACACGAATTAATAATATGAGTAACATACAGCACGATGTGAGAAAACCATCACACCCTAGTCTACTTATCATTCAACGCCCTAGTGCATTAGATTTGATGTTATAAAGTATTGCCAGAACTTTGTCTTCAGAAACTGGTGAGTATGACAGAAGTGAGTGATTAACAGAAGTATTTGAGTAACTATTTATAATATCTGGATCAATTGGTAGTGAGGGTATACAAGATATTAAATAGTTGTTCATTCCCTCAACATCATTCAAGCTATCAGGTAAAGAAAATTGCCGTTTTTGATTGAGATTCAGCAAATCAAGGTTTTTCCAAATCATGTTTATACCCTGCGTTCGTATTTTATAATCAAAGTAGGCTTTTTCCTCGTTTTTACAAGCAAGCGTTGTATAGTTTCTTAGCATTTTATAATATTCGAAAGAGCTTTCTTTTTTAGTTCTCTTCCATTTAGACTTTGCTTTATCTCGTAATTTCATAAGAAGTCGAATATTATCGGTTAACCAAGGATTGTACTTTTTTGTTATTTTTATTTTTTTGAATGGAACATGTTTATCAAAAAGCGCCAATAATGAATTATTGAGAAATTCAAGTTTTTCATTTACATCTTCAATAAGAAAAATGGAGTCGAAAGGTATTTCAAGCAGATCTTGATTAAAATTATTACTATTGAGATTTTTAAAATTTCTCACAGTTTTAAAAAGTCTTTCCTCCTTGGGAAGTATGAAATTTAATTTACAAAAAACTAAATCATGACGTGAGATTTGATCAATGGGTAATACTCCGCTGGAATTTATTATATTAACATTTGAGACAACAATGTAATCTATTGAAGTTTGAGATGTTGGTGTTGTATGAGTAGACGAATCAATCATTTGGTTCAAATTAAGTGATTCAAACAAGTCACTGATTTTACGAAATTGGTACGAGTTGACATTTAACCAGTCGACATTAAAATCTCCCAAACATATAACCTCGTCAAACTCGCTTATTAGATGACCGAGAGTTTGTTCAAATATATCAATAAAATTACTTAGAGGATAGTCTGGTGCTCTGTAGATGACTCCAAGACAAATTTCTTTCTGATTAATTTTCAGTTTAATCCACAGCTGTTCAATGTTTTTATCAAATTCAATGCAGGAAAAGCTAATATTCTTCCGAATTAAAATACAAACACCTCCACCTCTAGTTAATATTCTGTCATGACGTATTACATTATAACCTTCAATGGACACTAAGTTATCGGGTACTTGAGGCTTTAGCCAAGTCTCCGATACGCAGAAAACGTCAAACTTTTTCTCATTGATTACTGCTCTAAGATCAATAATTTTCGGAACCAAGGAACAAACATTTAGATGAGCAATACTTAAATTAGAACTCATTGAAACAGAATATTTATTTACACTTGAAATTGAATAAAACGAACAAGATGTATATTATATAATAAAGAAAGGTAAGATTGATTCGATTAATTGTGTTTCGACAACGACAAGGTTTGCTTGGCGCTTCGTGTTTTTGGACTATATACTGGATTTTTTTCCGCTTCCTATTGTTTACAGAATTGAGTTCACTGGATACGTGTTGGGTACTGGTACTTTGTGTTTGAAAATCTTCAGATTCCTCCTCACTCACTTCTAACTCTTCCAGCTGTTCTATAGTGTACAACTGATTGTCGATCTCAAGTTTACCTTTAACTATCTTTGCTTTATGTTGTTGACCACGGGCAAGCTTCAGATGATGAACCAACTTTTTTTTGTTTTTGTCGATCTGCATGTGACATGTCATTTACGATATATATGCCAGTTCCCTTCAGTTTGCTTATATTATCAAATAGTAGACGCTTCTTGAGAAATGATACAAATTCAAGGATGACAATAGGTTTATCAGTGTTTGAATTTATAACTCGGAAACAATTAATATCTTCAGTTTTTATTGAAATAACCAATGCTCTATTAAGCAGATTTAACACTTCCTCCAGAGGGTTCAAATTGTTCTTCAGTAAAAGACCAAAAACTGCAATATTATTTTTCCTCAACTTACGTTCCAAGTTTTCCACTTTATTTTCTAAACTAGCAATCTTTTGCTTACACTCAGATACCGTTGTTGAGAAGTCTTTGAAGGTATCTTCAATTTCTTGCTTGATCTCAATTGTCTGAGCACTGTTCAGTTCTTTAATCAAATTACACAGTTCTTCCGTACAAAGAGCAGTAACAGGCTTGTTCTCCATATTTTCACTATTTAAAATGAATAATTTTTTGGGATAATTTACATCTGGCCACCGGTCGTTAGCTTTTTGTATGGAATGGTAATTACTAATTATTCCAAACAAATATCGTCCTTATAGCAGAGTTGACAGATTTGTATATAATAAAAACGAGATATATGCAATATAGAGATAAATATTTGAAACTCACAGTTTGCAGTTGTCTTCCAATAGTATACAGCAGTTCGTAAAACAAAACTCACTGTTATTCACATATTTTTAACTAATGAAATTTGCTTAAATATACGACAGCAAAACCATACGTGTTAACTCCACCACACACTTCGATCAATATCAAATACTTAATTGTTTTTTTGCCAGGTGTTGGCAGTTTTACATTTTTTTGGAAATGGAAGCTATCAACGGTGTGTTGGTCATGGTTTCAATCTTGGTTTGAGTCAAAGTACTGTCAGCAAAATCCTGAGTAGCTTCACTAATTTTATGACTGATGAGCTAATGAATGAGTGGATCATCTTTCCTAGAACAGAGGCTGAAAGAATTGTCGTGGAAGGGAAGTAAGAGGAATATACTCATTATATTCAGTAATCATTGGTTACTAATTCAAATATTTATAGGTTTGTACAAAAATTTGGTTTTTCTGGAATTATTGTTGCCATAGATTGTACTCATATTTCTATAATTTCCCCGCAAGAAGAAGATCCAAATCGTCCCGCTCTTGCATATTACAACAGAAAAGGATATTACAGCATCAATGTTCAAATGGTGAGTAAGTAAAAGGAGGAGAAGGAGCTTTTGACAACACCTCCTATGAATCTATAGCTAAGGCGACGAGGAATTTAGGGATCGATGCCACGAGCTGCAGGTGGATAGACTGCATGCTCAGAAGCAGGCTCATAGAATCAACTCTGATGGGGGAAACAATGGCAGTATGTGCAACCAGGGGCTGTCCGCAGGGGGGAGTACTATCCCCGCTGCTGTGGAACCTGGTCATGGACGGGCTCATCAGAACCCTACACAGAGGAGGATTCAACACCATAGGATATGCAGACGACCTGGTAATTCTATCCCAAGGTAAATACAACAGTACAACCAGAGACAGACTCCAGATGGCTTTAAATGCAGTAACAGGCTGGACTGTAAAAGAAGGGCTACGTATTAGCCCTTCGAAAACACAGATAATTGCGTTCACCAGAAGAAGGAAAAGGGAAGGACTTGGCCCTCTGACGCTTCAAGGTGAACCAATACGACTGTCGGATGAAGTAAAATATCTTGGGGTTGTCCTAGACCCAGGCTTAACTTGGAACCGACACCTCCAGCACGTGATCAAGAAAGCGGAGGTGACCTTCATGGTTGCCAGACGTACTTACGGCATTAAATGGGGACTAAGACCCAGCATGGTACACTGGCTATACAAAATGGTTGTCATTCCCAGGATAACATATGCATCTTTGGTATGGTGGCCAAAGACCAGACAATCCTCTGCTATGCTAAAACTAAGCAAGGTGCAAAGACTTGCATGCACTGGCATTACAGGGGCAATGAGGACTACTCCTACAGCGGCGCTGGAAACAATGCTAGACCTTCCTCCACTACATTATGTCATAATGTGTGAAGCAAGGGCAGCACTAACCCGACTGGAAAAAGCACTAGACCATGATGTGGCACATGGGAGAGGACACACAGAGATAAGGCAGGTGGGTGATGACATTTTCAAAATGCCAACAGACCAAATGACTACCAAATATATCTTTCGCAAGAACTTCGAGATTGTTATCAAAGATCGAAAGGAGCTTGAGGAAGAGAACGCACCACCACTTAGTAGAGCGAATGAACTGATCTGGTATACAGACGGATCTAAAAATGAACTCGGCACCGGAGCGGGCATATACAGCAAGACGAGCAAATATGAAGGAATCGTCTCGCTAGGAAAATACGCCTCTGTATTCCAAGCAGAGGTTTATGCAATACTTGCGTGTGCAAGGGCTAACAGTATGAGAGCCTACAACAACAGGCAGATCAGGATCTACAGCGACAGCCAAGCCGCCCTTAAAGCACTTCAGAGCTATAGGGTGACATCTCGGCTAGTATGGGAATGCGGCGAAGAACTTAGAAGACTGGCGACTCGGAACAGTGTAACACTGGAGTGGGTACCAGGTCATAAAGGAATCGCAGGCAATGAAAAAGCTGACGAACTCGCAAGAGTAGGATCGTCAACTCTGATGAACGGACCCGAACCTGCTGTGGGCATCCCCAGATGCTTAACCAGGTCATGGTTAAAAGGGTGGTTGAAAGAACAACACAAGAAATACTGGAAGAATACGACTGGGCAAATACATGGGAAGAAATTCATAAAAGAACCATCAGAAAAAGTAACGAAAGAACTGCTCTCAATGAGCAGGAACAAACTGCGCACCACTACGGGGCTACTTACGGGACACTTTCCCACAAAGGAGCACCTAAACAAAATAGGGCTGTACAACGGAGACCTTACATGCAGAAGATGCAAAAAGGATACCGAAACAGCTCTGCATATACTATGCAACTGTGAGTCGCTGGACCACAGAAGGCAGAAACTTTATGGTAGAACCCAAATGACTCCAGAAGACTTCTACAATCAACCAGCTGAGAACCTGTATGAGCTAATACAGGGAACGGATTGGCTGAATAGGTTGTAGTCAGAACACTAGGAGTATCCACAATAGGCCCAGGAGGCTGAGGTGGTGCCGGCGAAGGGACGGCTCCGAAGGGAAAAAAAAAAGTAAAATATTGAATTTTTAGAGATAACCCGAAAATTTCTATTTTTCAGATATGTGATGCAGATTTAATAGTTAGAAACTGTAATGTGAGATTCCCTGGATCTACTCATGATTCAGCTATTTGGAGTTTGTCAGTTGTGAGACGGCACTTAGAGGAAATATTTAGAAATGGGGAATTGGCAAATTCTTGGTTAATTGGTAAGTTCTGAGGAAGTAATCATAAATCAACTAGATACATCACAACAGTTATATGAACACTTGGGTAAATTTAAAAAAAATGTTGGAGACATCTACGACTGTTAATTGCTTATCATCTGCGGATTTTAGAAACGGAAAAAAAATATTGGCGAGACGTGTTGGAAAGAATTATTGCGATTGTTAAGTATTTATCTACACAATGCTTGGCATTTCAAGGTTCTTCTCAATTACTTTTCGAACATGATAATGGAAATTTTCTAAAAGCTGTTGAGATGATTGCCTCTTTTGATTCAGTGATGAGACAGCACGTTAGCCGAGTGTGTAACTCCAAAAAAAAATCTGTTAAAATGACTCATTATTTAGGCGTGCAAATACAGAATGAAATAATTGAATTGTTGTCGTCTAAAGTAAGAAATAATATTTTAGAAATGGTTCGCAGTTCAAAATATTTTTCAATAATATTGGATTGTACACCAGACACTAGTCATACTGAGCAAATTAGTCTTGTTCTGAGGTATGTTGTCCTTAACACCACTTCAAAAAAGGTTGAAGTTGAGGAAAGTTTTATTGCGTTTTATCCAATACTGGACTCTACAGGAGAAGGAATATATACATTTGTGACAGAAAATTTGAAAAAATTAAACAAGGTTATGATAATGGGACAAATATGAAGGGAAAGCATGTTGGGCTTCAAAAACGCATTCTTGATGCGAATCCGAGAGCCCTTTTTGTACCTTGTGCGGCTCATTCTTTGAACTTAACAGTAAATGACGCTTCTAAGGTGTCAGGTGCTACAATAAACTTTTTTAATCTTGTGCAAGAGTTAGGGCCGGTTTCATAATTCGATAGTTAAAGTGCCTTTAGTAAAAGTAGACTTTATCTTAAAGTATCCTTTAAGACGACTTTAAAATAATTGCGTTTCATAATGAAAATAGCACCTTCTTTTAATAAAAGTAGCATTTAGCTAAGTTGGCAGCCCTGAAATTTGTTTTTCGATACCTTAGATACTATTTAATTTAGTTATCTAACCTAAAATTATTGCTTTGGCGGTTTGTTGTTGTTGAATATTTACTGAATAATGGAGGCAAATATAAAACGTACAACAAACTTTACAAAGGAAGAGGAATTGTCTCTCCTACAAAGCATAGAAAAACACAAACATGTAATAGAATGTAAAACGACGAATAAAATCAGCAGTGTTGAAACCGAATTAGAGGTTCAATGTTTTGTAACAAGTTACGAACAGTAGGTTTTGATAACCGTAAACGATTTAAAAAGTCAGCATTTTTTATTCTTCTTAAATAAATCTCTTCGTCATCGAGTGATGAACTAGAGCTGGAAGAACTATCAAGCATGTTCATCATTTTTTCGTGAAGTATCCAGCCTCGTTGTCAAAAAATATGGAGAAAACTAGGTTATGTCTGCTTTAAAGCCACTTTATCTTCTGTAAAGTTTAGAAATTCGCACTTTAAGTTAAAGGAAACTTTAGGCACTACTTTATCTTAAAGTACGATTATGGGACCAATTTTTAAACTTTAAGCCAACTTTAATATTTAAAGGGACTTTAAGTTGATTATGAAACTGGGCCTTATATAATTTTTTTTCGTCATCCACAAAAAGGTGGTATGTTTTGAGAAAAAATGTCCCCGGGTTAAGTTTAAAGCCTCTAAGTGAGACAAGATGGTCCAGCAGAATTGACGCAATAAAGCCCCTTAAACTTTATTTAATTAAGGTTTGCGAAAGTCTTCTAGAAGTGGCTGAAGATAATTCCTTTCACATTGATGCAAGACATAAAGCGAGTTCCCTCTTAACGTCTGTACAAAATTTTCAATTTATTTGTGGAATTATTATTTGGCATGACGTTTTATTTCATATAAATATTGTCAGCAAACAAATGCAAAGTGCTACAATTAATATTAAAGTATGCCAAACCTACCTAAAAAATTTAGTTGATCACTTCCAGCAATATAGATCTGACCCATCATTTCAAGAAATTCTTGAACAAGCGAAAGAAGTAGCGTCCTCTCTCGAAATTGAAGAATACTTTCCACCATTACATTACCAACGGTTAGGAGGAAATTTAAACCAAAACTGTTTGACTATGAACACCGAGATGAGACCCCTCATGATCCAAAAACCGCCGTTAAAATTAGTTTTTTCTTAAAAATTTTAGATCAAACTTTAAGCTCTCTAAAAAACCGATTTGACTTATTAAATGAGTATGATAATATTTTCGGATTTTTTAGCGACATATTCAAATTAAGTGACAGCGATCTTTTAAAACATTGTTCTGTTCTTGAAGAGCGACTGACAGATCAGGATAATAAGGATATAGACTCCATTGATTTGTTTAATGAAATTAAAGCGTTAAAGTTGTTTTCATTACCTGATGATACTGACCCCTTAAGTATTTTACAATATATATTTGAAAACAATTTAATCTCCACCCTTCCAAACGTAAGCATTTCACTAAGAATTCTTTTAACATTGCCTGTATCTGTAGCTTCTGGCGAGCGATCTTTTTCAAAGTTAAAAATCATTAAAAATTATTTAAGATCGACAATGCTTCAAGAAAGATTGTCTGGGCTAGCAATATTAGCATTGAACAAGAAATTTTTGATGGTGATGGTATAAATTTTAGCGATGTAATTAATGAATTTGCACAGCAAAATCTCGGAAAATATCGCTACTACAATAGCTATTCTTTATTTTTCTATTGTACCTAGACCTAGCTATCATTTTTGATTTTATAACGAAGTTACCTAGGTATTTGTTATTAGAAATATCTGCATATTTTTTCAAATATCTAAGTATAAGTAGAAAGTAGTACTTATATATATGTAGACATTAGGCAATATTTCTGTTATTTGTTCCTAAAAAAATGTGATTTTTAGTTTTGAGTTATTTTGTAGTATTTATAAACAACGTGTCAACGTGTCTGTACCCCATTAGTTAAGTAAATGTTTTAAAATGGGTGTGAACAAGAATTTATTTTGATTTTATTCTGTTTGTTTCATTTTGATATTTTAGTCTACAAATAAATATGACTTCTAAAGTTCAGTTTTTTTGCTTTATTTCAAGCACCTACCTACCTACCTTCAAAAAAATAAATAAAAAAACATGATCCAAAATGCCTTAAGGGGCGCCAAAATCCTTTTTTGCACACAGGCGCCAGTAGCCCTTGCGGGGCTACGATCCTTAGAGCGAGTATGGGACTAGGGTACATACCAAAGGTCTGGAGAAATGTTAGGGTGGTCTTTATTCCTAAACCTGGTAAAACAGGTGACAATAAAGCGAAATCCCTGAGACCCATAAGTCTGATGTCATTTGTACTGAAGACATTGGAAAAACTGGTGGATATGCACATTAGAGGAGGATCGTTGGTAGAAAGACCGATCGACCTGGATCAATATGCATACAGACCAGGAGTATCCACAGAGACAGCACTCCATCACCTAGTACAAGGAATAGAGTACGCTCTCGAAAATAAGGAAGTATTATTAGCAGCCTTCCTTGATATAGAGGGTGCATTTGACAACACCTCCCACAAAGTAATCACTAGGGCAATTTGTCAAAAGCAAATTGACGAAACAAGCTGCAGATGGATAGACTGCATGCTGAAAGACCGAACGATATTCTCAACCTTGATGGGCACAACATTGTCAGCCCGAGTTTCAAGGGGATGTCCTCAAGGAGGAGTACTGTCTCCTCTAATATGGAACCTTGTAATGGACGGACTGATAAGGAGACTCAAAAAGGAACACCATACTGTCTTAGGATATGCGGACGATCTAGTCATCATATCACAAGGCAAATTCAGTACTACGGTCAGAGAGCGCATGCAACAGGCTCTGAACATAGTAACGAAATGGACGACAGAGGTGGGTTTAAATATAAGTCCCACCAAATCAAACTTAGTACCCTACACCAAGAGAAGGGACTTGGCAGGTTTGGGACCACTATACCTTCAAGGTACGGAGATTCCAATGGTTATGGATGTTAAATATCTCGGGGTGATTATTGACTCGAGATTAACATGGTCCAAACAAATGGAAAAAGTTGCAGCAAGATCGGAAACCACACTAATGATGGCAAAACGAACTTGTGGGAAAACATGGGGGTTGAGTCCGCGAATGATACCCATAATAACCCCATAATAACATATGCGTCTTTGGTCTGGTGGACAAAGACGACACAAAAGAATGCAATGACGAGACTAGGCAAGGTGCAAAGACTTGCATGTCTCAGCATTGCAGGATGCATGAGAAGCACGCCAACGGCAGCACGAGAAGCCTTATTCGACCTTCCTCCACTACACCTCGTGATAATGGGGGAAGCAAGGATGGGACTATTTAGGCAGCAAGATAATCTGAGCAACAAAATAGTTAGATCAGGACACACATCTGTTAAAGACATCATAAGTGAAGCCATTTTAGATATGAAAACAGACTATATGGCCACTAAACTTCTCCCAAGCCCTAAATATGAGGTAGAAATACCTCACAGAAAGGACTGGCAAGACCCAAGCAGACTGAAATTTCCCCGATGAGAGACCTGGTACACAGACGGATCACAGACAGGGGAAGGAACAGGAGCAGGAGTGTACAGTGAAAAGAGAAACACAAAAGGCTCTTTCTCACTAGGCAAACATACCTCTGTATTTCAGGCAGAGATCTATGCCATCCTAGAATGTGTCAGAATTAACAAATATAGGACTGACACTCATAGGATAAACATACTAACTGATAGCCAGGCAGTCCTTGCGGCTTTAAATAGCCGCAAGGTAACATCCAGACTAGTAGAAGAATGTCAGAAAGAACTAAATGAACTAGCAGACCACATTAAAGTAAGATTGGTGTGGGTGCCGGGACATAATGGTATTTCTGGAAATGAACAAGCTGATGAACTCGCAAAAAGAGGTTCAGCAACAGCATATGTTGGACCAGAACCAGCTCTTGGGACCACAAAAAAGGTAGTCCGAGCGCAAATACAAAAATGGGTACAAAGCCAACATAGACTTCATTGGAGGAACACTCCGAAACAGGTACACAGCAAAACCTTCATAGGTGACACATGTGCAAAACGGGCCAAAGAACTACTGAATATCAGCAGGAATAAGCTAAGAATTATTACAGGTTATCTAACGGGTCATACCCCGTTAAAAGATCACCTGCATAAAATAGGGTTATATAACGGTAACGGGGACCTCAGCTGCAGACTATGTGGCATGGAGATCGAGACCGTGACCCATATCTTGTCTGACTGTGAGGCACTGCACTCGAGGAGAAAGGCAATCTTTGGAGAGGCCAATGTGCCACCTGAAATATATGGCACACATCCAATGGACCTATACCGTCTACTCGAAGGTACGGGGATAACTGGATGGGTGGACTAAATATGGGAGCAGAGTACAATAAGCCAATAGGCTGCAGTGCTCCCGGCATCTGAACGGCTCCCAAAATGGAAAAAAAAAAAAGCCCTTGCGGGGGCCCTGGATACATGAATACATTTTGTAGGTGATGCTGGGTATCCCTTACAACCTTGGCTTTTAACACCTATACCAAATGCTGCCCCTGGAAGCCAAGAAGAAAGGTATAACACAGCACATATTATAAGATCACGAAATACAATAGAGAGGTGTTTCGGAGTGCTGAAACAAAGATTCCGCTGTCTGTTGAAGCACCGAACGCTTCATTATGATCCTGTCAAATCAGGAAAAATAATTATATCTTGTGTAATTGTACATACACAACATGCTCCGGAAGAGAAAACTTCAGGAACAAGTTGAGGAAATTGAATATGATGATAATGATATTGACAATATACAGGATGCTCGAAGGCATGATTTTTGTCATTATGCAGTGCAGCTTGAAATATTGAATGGAGCAAGCTATATGATTCTTTGTTTTAGATGATGGATGGTTGCAGCAGGGTCGAAACATAAGGAATAATTTAGTACAAAACCACTTTCAATAAGAATTCAAACTATTTAATTGAAGAATAATAAATGTACACTATTAAATTATAAATAAAAAAATGAAAACATGTTACATTTGCAATTTTGAGATTTCAGCCTGGGCCAATTTTTCCTTGGCCTTTGCTTTTGCTCCATGGTAAATGTTCTCAGAAAATGCAAAAAATTAAAAAAAAAAAAACTCAAATTCGAAGTTTTTTTTTAATCACTATGTACAATTTCGTCGAAAAAATGTGATTGCTGCAATTTTTTCTAGTTAAAAAGTTTATTCACTAAATCGTACTATTGAATTTAGATAGTTCACTTTTATTACATTATAATAATTTTAAAAACGTTAAACTTGACATTTATAAATACACTATCTTGAATTTTAATCATCAATCCGTTAATTTTTGTTTCTTTGGTGGCATTACTTCATCGTTAGACTCAACAAACCTTTCCATCTCTAGTTGATCTTCGAAATCTTCAAGACCATCACCTTTTTCGTCTCCAATGTTATTTCCAATCTGCATTGGTTCTTCATCCACAATTTCAACTGAATCATTCACTTTTTCGTAGGTTTTTTCTTTCATATTGGAGCAATTTTCAGAACCATGACAATTTGTACATACATTTGTGAATTTTAAACCATGTTTTCGGCAGCCACATTCCAAACTGTTACACCCAGCTTCACAGCTACAGCAAATAGTTTTGAGCAATACTTCCGGAATTAAATCCTTTTGTGTAAATTTGGTCATATTGCCACGTTGATGTTTCTTCCAGCTTCTATCTGTTGTTGTCAATTCGTTGCCTAACCAAGTTTGAAGCTGATGATATGCCCTGTAACAATGCTGTTCTGCTGCTCCTTCAGTGGGTGAGAGGTTTATCAAAATGAAGGATGAATTAATTTATGCCTATTGACTCAGTGTTATTTTTTTCATTTTTACATTTATCAATAGATTTGATTAATTGTAATCCAATTTTTAGATTACATCTTAAAACAGCAATAAATAGGCATCAAAAAATATTATTTAAAGAAGATTCTACAACTTTTTCAAAATATTTTAGATGTCTTATTAAATATTAACTTTATTAACTTATTTGTTTGTTAATTATAGTAGTGTATTTCGATTTGCAATTTTTTCGTCTATCAATGTAACATGGAATCTTACGTTTTTTGAGTAATTGAAGTCTAAATTTTAATAAATAGCTCAAAAGTTTTTTCATTTTTTGCATTTTCTGAGAACATTTACCATGGAGATGAATATTTTTTTTCAGACTATCAGAAAGTAGAGATGTCAACGAACAAAAAGCCCACTGACTTTTTGAAAAAAGCTGATATTTTGACGCGAGAATTTTCGATTGAAAATTAGGGTGCTTTTTTGATATCAAGTCAAAATAGGGTGAAAAAAAACTATATTTAAATCAAATAAATTACAGTGTATTTGGGACATAATAAGGTAAGTTTTCACAAAATTTCGTAAAGAAAATATATTTTTTTAAAAAGATAAAAATAAAAAACCAAAAACTTGGTTATTTGAGCTTTTCACATAAATTTTGAGGTTATGTGTAAAAATTGTGAATACAAAAGTTGTAGAGCTTTTTATTACTCACAACTTTGCCATTCAACTTTTTTTCGTAGGACTTGTAGTTTTGCCGGAAATCGAGATAAACCATTTTTTACCCTTAAAAACCCACCCCTTCCCACTTCCCGAACTCGGATCGCCCGTAATTTATTTTTTTCCTCAATTATATCATATTCCCCTCCTTTTCTAATGGGTTTTATCCTACTATTATTTTTTTTCACTTTTTACTGTTTTTGAAGGCTTCGGCACTGGTCTATGAACCATTCTCTCATAAATGGTATTATGAGTAGTTAGTGCAGAGCCTATATTCATGAATGCTTCTGCAATGTTAGCTTGACTTTGTTGATTGCCTTTAGTTGAATCAACAAGAGCCTCCTGCACTTTTTTAAATTCTTGCACGGCTTCAGATATCAAATTGGTTGAATATCTAGATTCAGCTTCTGAGAAATGAGAAATATTTGTGTAACATTGGAAAAAGTGGTAAATGAAACTCACTTTTCCTGTAGTTTTTCGTAAATTTACTTTTTGGAGTTTCAACAGGTTTATAATTTGGGATGGATGAGCAGGGTTCCACTTCATTCTCCAGAAAATTGAAGGTTATATCTACAAGTAAATTATGAACTTGTTTTCATCAAGTATTTATTCGGAAATATCAATTCTTTTTTTTTTTTTTTTAATTTCTTGGGAAATTAAACCACAATATTATTATTATTATTATTATTAATAAATGGCCCCTTATACTAAGCTACCAAATGATCCTACCAAATCTATTGAAAACAAAATTTATAAAACACTTTTCAAATTCAAGAACGAATTTGCTAGTCGTGAAAGAACAATGTTAACACCTAAATACTGTAAGCCACCACATTTTTATGGTCTGCCAAAAATTCATAGACAAAACATACCATTGAGACCAATTTGTAGCACTATTAATTCCCCATGCAGTAAACTATCGAATCATATATTGAAAATTATTGAACCCCTCGCGGGACAGACAAATTCATACATCAGAAATAGCAATCATTTTATAGAAAAGCTATCAAATTTGAATTTCAACAAAAACCATTATTTGGTCAGTTTTGATGTAGTTAGTCTCTTCACGAATGTACCGGTACAAAAAACAAAAGAACTTGTCCAATCAAAATTAGAAATTGATCAGACCCTTACAGAAAGAACCAAATTGAGCGTAACAGCAATAATAGAATTATTAAAATTATGTATAACAAAAACATATTTTCAATTCAATAATGATTTTTATGAACAGAATTTTGGTCTTGCCATGGGCTCTTGGCCTCTCACCAATTTTATCAAATATTTACATGGAACATTTTGAAGCCGAAATAGTAAATAATCAAAAATTAAAACCAATTGTCATCTTCGCAATATGGCCTCATGATTTAATATCTCTTAATGATTTTTTAAAAAATATAAATGAAGGAGAGGAATCTATAAAATTTGAAATTGAAAATAACAATTTTTTGCCATTTTTAGATGTTCTTATTAATAAAACATCTACAGGGTATGAAACAAGTGTATACCGCAAACCAACACACACTAATAGATATTTGAATTTTGACTCTAATCATTCTATAAGCGTTAAAAAAGAGATAGTAAAATCTTTATACGATAGGGCCAGAATCATTTGTTCTAGTGATGATAAATTTACAAAGGAGAAAACTTTTTTAAAAGATGTTTTAAATAACAATAATTACCCTGCAGAATTTGTAAATAAGGAGATTAAGCATATAGAGAGGGGCTCATTGTTAATACCCCATAACAATAATATTAATAATTCAGCTAACATAATTTTTAGAAACTTGACAATACCGTATGTTAAGGGTTTATCAGAAAGAATTAAGAAAATTGGTAATAAATTCAATATTAGAACTAGTTTTAAATCGAATAATACATTGAGATCAATACTAACAAAAACGAAACCAAAGAATGAAGAACAATCTTCAAAAAACTGCATATATCAAATATCATGTGAATGCGACAAATTTTATTTAGGTGAAACATCTAGACCATTGAAAGTACGAATAAACGAACACAAAAAATATATCAAAGATAGGGAATTCTTTAAGTCAGCTATTTGCAAACATGCTTGGGAAGAGGGTCATCAAATTCAATGGGATTCATCAAAAATAATATTAAAAGAACCCAATAATAAAAGACGGAAAATCAAAGAAAGTGCTTTAATACAACTAAATGCAGATAAATGTGTAGCTAGTATATCAGCCGATTGTAGTCAAATTTGGTTACCAATGTTAGAAAGAGAAATTTCCAATAATCAATTACCTGCGTTATCAGGATAGCATCATAAGTTTTTATCCAGGTTTTCTTATGATTTATAATTTGAATAGTTGTTAATCGATACACATTTCAATACACAAAATCACAAAACTGAGTATACATATTTCAAAAACTTAAATTTTCATACACAAAAAAACTATCAAGAAACGCGTTTTATTAACAACATTTCCAATATAAGCGAAAAAAACGCGCTATCCCAATAAAAACCGTTCCTGGAACGTGCACTTCACTGGATTCCATTTCTAGTAGACTATCATATCGTTGGAATGTCATAAAATGAAGTGTTTCATTTCACATTTTGCCACAGATATGATCTACTATGAATATTGATGAAATTTTGCAGTCTTAAACTTCAAAATAATTTTTGATTGTCTAGTTGTCAAATTTTTTCTGTTGTGTCAGTTAGGGATAAAAAATTACTTAATTTCTACTTATTTTTTCTTGACAACGGTAGCTGGAACGCTACCGAAACGTTGAAGTAAAGAATTTAAAAATATTGTGGTTTAATTTCCTAAAAAATTAAAAAAAGAATATATCTGCTGATCTTTACAATTATTACTTAAGAAGACAGTTTAATAATGGAGAACTTCCTAGATTCAGCTGTTCATTGAGGACTTCATATTGTGGGTCTGTTAAGTGCCTTCTAATTTCTAATTCTTCGAGGAAGTCCAGTTCTTGCTTCTTATCACAAACATGTAGTATTTCTGGTTCTGTGTTAGGTGTTACTGAATGTTTAGTGTTAAGTAGGTGTTCTGCATAATGTGATTTATCTGGTTGTTTTAATCTGTATGCTCGTAAGTGTTCATTGTACCTAATTTCAAAATTACGACTGGTTTGACCAAGATAGACAGCATTACAATCCGGACATTTAAGTTTGTATATCCCAGATTTTCTTAATGGGGTTATTTTTGTTTTTACATTTAGCAAATTTCTACCTACATTGTTTTCTGTTTTAAAAGAAATTGTTGTATTTGTTGCTGAAGATATTATCTTTGAAATATTATTGGAAATATTACCAGCATAAGTGATGGTTTTGTAATTTGTTACTTCTTTAGTTTGTTTAGGAAATATTAGTTGTAACGTCATCTTTTTCTCTTTTTTATTAAGTAATTTATTTATTAAATGTAAAGGATAACCATTGGATGTGGCTATTTGTTTAATTGTATTAATTTCTCTATCAAAATTAAATTTGTTCATAGGAACCGAAAATGCTCTATGAATCATCGAATTGTATGCTGCTAGTTTATGTGACATGGGGTGGTTGGAATCATATGGTATAGTCACATCAGTATGTGTTGGTTTTCTGTAAATTGAAAAGTCCAGTACATTATTGACTTTTTGAATTTTTAAATCAAGAAAATTAATTGAGTTATTTTCTTCAACTTCTAGTGTGAATTTAATTTTTGGGTTGTTAATCGATACACATTTCAATACACAAAATCACAAAACTGAGTATACATATTTCAAAAACTTAAATATTCATACACAAAAAAACTATCAAGAAACGCGTTTTATTAACAACATTTCCAATATAAGCGAAAAAAACGCGCTATCCCAATAAAAACCGTTCCTGGAACGTGCACTTCACTGGATTCCATTTCTAGTAGACTATCATATCGTTGGAATGTCATAAAATGAAATATTTCATTTCACATTTTGCCACAGATATGATCTACTATGAATGGACCTTAATAAAAAATTTTCATAACAAAATTTTGCAGTCTTAAACTTCAAAATAGTTTTTGATTGTCTAGTTGTCAAATTTTTTCTGTTGTGTCAGTTAGGGATAAAAATTAATTTCTACTTATCTTTTCTTGACAACGGTAGCTGGAACGCTACTGTTCGAAAACAAACCATTTTGTGTTCGAACTTGCATGCCTTCACCC
>CAJUYI010004300.1:0-19087 GCA_910591695.1 Galerucella pusilla
AAGTTACTATATTAGACAAGAAGCAAAATATTCAAATATAAAGAATGCGGCGTGTCTGATGGATAGTACTGATGAGCCTAGCAATATTGGAAAGATGGAGCCTAAATAAGTAGGTTAACAAAATCGAAAACTATATACCTATTTACACAGCAAGAGAAATTTAGAAAGACTATGGATATTTGTTTGAAGCTTGCATCGAACATTTCAGAATATAGTCACAAAAAATTTGTTAATAGTATTCTGCAAATTGAAATTCTTTCCGAATTCATAGAAAATACTGAAGAAATTAGTCAATTAGGAAAACAATCCAGCCAATATAAAAATACGGAAAGTTAAAACTATAGGGAGACCCAAAGGTATCGAAAAAACAGTTGTTGGACTGGAAAAATATAAAAGAAATGATGTTTTTAAAAACCAGTCTTCTTATGCCAAAATGAAAAAAGTATTTGAATAGAGCTCAAAGATCAAAATAAAAACAATAATTGTTTTATATGGTCCAAATAAGGATGACGTAGCTGAAGCTAAAAATAAATTTTGGGAAGATCTGACAGAAATAACAGAAGAAGCAAAAGGAAAGATATTTGTATTAAGGGACTTCAACAGTAGAGTTGGGAAAAAAAATTTAATATATAATAGTATAGTAGTATCGCATGGAGAGGAGAACAGAAATAATAATGGAGAAAGAATGCTAGATTACTGCGCAATGAACAATCTAATAATAACAAATACGTTCTTTGACCATAAGGAGATCCACAAATACACGCGAGAATGCAAAAGCAGAAATGAAAAATCAGTGATTGATTGACGTTGAGCGCTAATGAAACAGTATTTAAGTTGAGCGCCAATGAAACAGTATTTATTAATTGATCGCCAATTAAACAAAAGTTGCTCAATTTAGCGAATGAAATTATGACGTTGAATTATGTAAAATAAAATTGAAAGGGAATAATGCAGGTTCTTGCCTAACTAACCAATTAAATTTGGAGGTACACTAAGCCAGTTCGCAGGGCTTTGTTACCTTATTAATCTTAGGAAAAACAAATCAATTTTGGCATATCTAAAAAAACAGAAAAAGCTATTTTAGGGCGCCACTAATTTTCTTTCCTGAAAGGGAATTAGAAAGAAAATCAAATTTAATGGTCAGCTAACTTTTAATCTGTTTAAAAAAAAGAAGTGAAAGTTTCTGTATAATGAATAAAACCATCAAGATAAAAAAAATGTATATAATTTCTATATTGATATTACAAAAAAGATGGGTTGATAACAATAAAAAAAAATACTTAGCACACAAGAACTTTTGTTTGTGAAAATAAAGTTGTACTGTAACTATTGATGTAGGTACTACTGATGTATTCTTATGGACTGTTCACTCCATGGAACTGTATGCAGGAAACTGTATTCAGGAACCTTGTTATTCCAAAGGGACTTGTATCCCAAGAAACTTTTATTTCAGGAAACTGTATTATGTATTCCATAAACTGTTTGTTTGATACAGTAAATTGTATCCTAGGAACTTGTTAGGTACTCCAAGAAATTGTATTCCAAGAACTGCGTTCCAGGAAACTGTGCAGTAATCCAGATTCTTATGATTTTTTTTTCATTCAAACTGGTGTTGAAGTTATTGAATGGATTACTGCACAGTTCCAAACTTGCTACTTTGTCGACAGACGATGAGAGAATACCTGCCGGAACCTTTCTCATTTTTATTTCAAGACAATTCAAAATTTCAAATTTTGCGGTGAAATACTTTGAGAATCTTGATTTTTGGATCATTAGTTTATTCCACCACAAATCACAAAAGTGAAATAATTTATTACTTTCTCAAAAGCAATATTTGTAGGAAATATATATGGACTATTCCACCAAAAACCAAAGTTCTGAAGAAATTCAATGATAAATATAAAAGCTGAAAGGCTGAACGCAAAGTTCACGTTTCATACCCCTAACAGCCAGGAAAAAAAATTTTACCCAAAAATATTTTTTTTTATAAATCTTTTTAAGTTACTATTTAAACCAAAAATTTATAAAAGCAGAGAAAATTTTGAATTAGGTCTTAAAATACGACAGCAGCAGTAAAGTGCAAGTGTTCAACCCCTATTTCAAATTCAATAAAAATTATTTAAGACAACATCAATAAGCCAAATATTCATAATTATATACCTATATGCTCAACCCCCCCCCCCGGTAATATTCTTCCCCAAGTTACAATGAGACAAATATTTTCCATGATATTAAATACTGGAACCAAGGAACAGTCTACCCAGTAAGCAACTGAACTTATTCAATACCATAGAACACTAAGCAAAGTAAGAGAAAAAATATAAAGAGAAACAAAAAAAACGAAGACATGTATTTATATGACTACAAGGACAAGGAAAGGAAAAATACATGGAAGACAAATTCAAATAAAAAAAGAAAACAGGAACACTTTACATAAGATACATGGGATAAATCCCAACGATACACCGATAATCAAAGAAGAACACAATATACAAAAGCTTCTCATCGTCTGTATAATTTCCCTCTAAGATTGCATAACTCTACGGTAGAGATATGATTTAGACAAAATAAAAAAAAATGAAAAACTCCACCCAACAAGGTGTGAGATATATGAAGATAATTTTGAAATAGTTATTATAATTATATGTTAGATTTGAGATAAACACTTGAAATTTATTGTATATAAGGAATAAAGCTATCGTCGTTACATTTTAGAAAAGATATAATTTAATTTTTGTTAATTTATGCACTAATTTAATGGAAAAGTCTACTTAGCTAGTAACTGAACTTTACACAAATTTACAGAAAACTAATCGTAGGTAAGTCATAGAGCAGATTCTATTAACAAAAAAAAAATTTGAGATAATCTGTGAATACAAGACAATAATAGAGATTGATACTTATAAATTTATATTTTGTTGTGCTATAAGTGATCATAGTAAAATTTACGATAACTGTATATCGCAAGCTAAGATAAGATACCATAATTATTCGGTGGAATACTAGATAAATGTCCACAAAGACACCAGATAGATGTTCACTATGAAACATGCCTTTTGCGACACAAGATAAAATTGAGGTGAAGATGAATTTTCATATGTCATTTCCTATAGCACACAAAAACATAGGCAAGGTAAGTTACTTCAGTCAAATGACACAATTCAACTGAAAAGATAAGATAAGGTATTTTAGTTTGTGTAACTCTACACAATTCAACTAAAAAAAGATAAGGCAAGGTAAAGTATTCCAGTTTGTGTACTCGACACAATTTAACTGAAAAAAGATAAGACAAGGTAAGGTATTTGGGAAGGTAAGATATAGATATATAATATTATGGAACATCCAAATTTTTAATTTATACTAATTAACATTCCCAAAATTATATACCCCATATTTCATAACCCAATTTAAGTATTACATCCATAATACTCTCAAATGTCGCAATTGTGTTATTGCAGGGATAAATCTAGTTAACCATTATAATGGACAGCCTAAGTGCTTACGTCACAACTGTGGACGGAGCCTAAACTGGTTCCAAACAAACTCCCTTTCTATGTAAAAGTCCCATAAGTAATTTTCTATTTAGTGTTTTCAATGTTATCAAGGCAAAATAAGACATCTAGTTTCTATATTGTGTTAGGGAAACGTGCCTTTTAAGATTTTTGTATAGGTTTTCGCCAAGGTGAGTTAATTTAATTACTAAATTGAGTTGAAAACTTTTTGAGGTTATGTTGGCTAGTATATTTTATTAGAAACCATCTAAACTGTATTCTGTTTTCTCAATTTCTATATTCTATTATCTTCAGATGGCTTCAAAACATGTCTTAAAGCTTTCTTTGTTCACAAAATGGCAATCACAAACTCTCGCAAACTGAGTGGGTTGTTTATCTTTTCGCCTGTGAGTAAATAAAATATTTCAATAAAAGATTCTTTAAAAATGATATTAATTACTCTTTTTTCACCTTATAAGAGAAATCCATTTGTTTCTCTCAGTCTGGTTTGTTGGAAACCGGAAAAATTTGCACTGTACCTACCTATATAATAAATGTATAAATAAACAAATACATACCGCATTTACCACAATAAAAAAAAACAATAATCACATACATTTCAATATTTAACAATTTGTAGTACCTAAATCTTTAACAATTTGTAGTGAAAATAATTCTAGGTTAATCGTTTAACTAAATAGTTCATTAATCCTATTTTAAATTGTGGCAAACTTTGTGAAGTATTATATAGTATTATATTCATGTATTTGACTGTTATAGGTTATATATTTGTTTAAAAACATTGGCAAAATATTGTGCAACATCTTATAAATGTAGGTTAATGTCATATAAATCAGCCTCTTTTCAATCGATAACCACTCCAATGTTTCCATCACTAAAGATACTGGGGTCAGCCTGCCACATCTTAATACAATTGCAATGCCCTTAATTTGTTTAAATCGAAAGTATACTTAAGGTAGGACAGTATTCAAAGTGCGGCTGTATTGTGGTTTTATACACTGTTATTCTAGAGTTAATACTTAAATGTTGCGATACTCTGGAGTAAAAGTACCTATAATTTCTTTAAAAATGTTTTTTGTATGTAACTAAAATGACTATTAAAATTCAAGTGATTATCAATCATAAAACATAGTAAAAATTATCCAAAAACCTATCACCAAAACATATCCAACATAACCTCAAAAAGTTTTCTACTCAATTTAGTAATTGAATTAACTCATCTTGGCAAAAACCTATACAAAATCAATTAAACGGTACGTTCCTCTAACACAATATGGAAACTAGATGTCTTATTTTCACTTTATAACGTAGAAAACACTAAATGACAAATTCCTTATGGGACTTTCACATAGAAAGAGAGTTTGTTTGGAACCAGTCCAGGCTCCGCCCACAGTTGTGACGTCAGACTGAGGTTGTCTATTATTACGCTCATAGCACAATTGAGATATATTTTTAACGATATAAGATATACGAATTAAAAATATAATCAGAAAAAAAATGAAAAGGGGAAACAACACGGTAAAATCTAACACACAATGGAATACTATCAGGGAAAATTCTGAGACAAATTCTTTCCAATTTACGAAACAGTTCCTACAGTTATCAATAGATAAGTTATACTATATAGATATTTGATTAAACAAAGTTCCCTATTTTCTAGACACATTACTAAAGCTATTAAACTCGCAAGAAATATAATACAATGTAAATTTTTAGATATTGATTCATTTAAAGATAAATTGAGCTTAAACTGATTAAAAAAAATTATTCAGCCAACCCAGAATCCTCTATATGAAATATTTCATCATATTCCACAAGATAAACGTGCCTAAAACAAAAATAAACTAGTGAAAAGCAAAGCCGAACATAGTGATAAAATATAACCCAAGGATTTAAAAAAAAAGACAAAATTTCGACAAATTTGACTAAGAGAGAAGAGAGACGAAATTGAAAAGGGGACTGTCAAAAATGTTCACTGGAAAATTAGATTATATTTTATTTCAAGTTCTACCAGGGAGGTTGCCAGTTAGCGTCCACAGTAGCCATTGGTCATCGCGCAAGCAAAACATTAGAAAAAGAAATCATCACACAAACACAGCAAATATTTTAACAGTGCTACCGATATGGTACAAAGCAACTACCTAAGATGTTAAACATGTCTACGAGATAGATAAAATTGAATATGGTTTTATTGTCGAACAACTGAATTAAAGATACGCAAATGAAATTTTAAGATAAAGAATTTAAGAAAAAAAAAATAGTTCTGTCATCAACTAATGGAGAGAAATGTGCCACGATAGTACTAAGGTGAAGATAATTTTCCGTTATTTTGTTGTGCAAAAAAAACAATGTATTATTTGTACTCGTGTCAAAAGATAAAGGGACGAAGATAAATCATATATTGAGAATAAATGTGCTACCAAGCAAACAAAGATAATTTCTCAATATACTAACGATAAGGGAATGCTACAACCAAATCCCAATCTTGATTTTTTATTCCACCACAAATCACAAAAGTGAAATAATTTATTACTTTTTCAAAAGCAATATTTTTAGGAAATATATATGGACTATTCCTCCAAAAACCAAAGTTCTGGAGAAATTCAATGATAAATATAAAAGCTGAAAGGCCGAACGCAAAGTTCACGTTTTAAGGACCAGAAATTGGTAGTGATCACTATAAATATATAAATAAGAGAACATATGAAGAGCTTGGAGCAATATAAACAAAACGCAAGAGTTGAATACGAAGCAATAAATGCCTATAAACTATCGAACAAGTTAACAGCAGAAAAATTCACTGAAGTACTAACACTGAAGTTTGAATTGCTGTCAAAAACTCAGCAAAAACAGAATCTGGAGACAAGGTGGAATAACTTTAAAAATACAATATTAGAAACAGCCAAAGAAATATGTGGAACTACTAAAAAGAACAGTTATAAGAAACAGACCGCTTGGTGGACAGAAAAAATGAAAAACCAAATAAAACTTAAGAAGAAAATGTGAAGAAAGTACTTGAGTAACAAATGCATGAGAAATTATGAGTTATACAAAAGAGAAAGAAAAACAGTGAAAGAACTAGTATTGCAGGCTAAAAAGGAAATATGGAAAGAATTTGGAGAGAAAATGGAGAGTGACAGAAAAACGAACCACAAAATTAATTTACAACACATTGAAAGCCTTACGAGAAGAAAAACAACCGGACACGACAACTATTTAAGACAAAGATGGAGAATTACTAACCGAAGAAACGAAAATAGTGAATAGATGGAGAGAATACTTCCAAGACTTACTGGATGGACAACAACAAACGGAAAAATAAGAAACAACTAACGATTACCTGATAGATCAGGAAAAAGGTGAAGGTATAAATATGGAAGATCTAACAGAAGTTATAAAAACACTTAACAACGGTAAAGCTCCAGGCTCCAGCTTACTACAGAGATGTTTAAAAATCTAGGTCAAAAAGGAATGGTTCATTTACTCGAAATAATTAATACGGCATGGGATGAAGAACAGATACCTGATGATTGGAAAATGGCACTGATTCTACCAATTTACAAATCGGGGAACAAACAAAAAAATTGCAACAATTACAGAGGAATAACCCTACTTAGCACGGCTATGAAAATATGTGAGAAAATAATAGACGAGAAACTGAGACCACATATAGAAAGTACATTAGAAGAATCACAAAGTGGTTTTAGAAAAGGAAGAAGCATACAAGATCACCTTTTCACAGTTAAATTGTTAGCAGATGAATTACTACAACAAGATAAAAAAGCTTATGTTGGTTTCATTGATTTGGATTTCGATAAGGTACCACGGGAAGCGTTATGGGATATCTTAAAAAATAAAGGAGTTGAAAAAATAATAAGAATAATAGAAAACATATATGAAAACAACTGTGTAATTCGGGAAAATAAAATCTCAGAAAATTTCATAACACAAATGCCTCAATTATACAGTTGTCTTTCTTGCGAAAAAAAATTATCGCAATCCATCAATAACTACTAGGTCAAAAATGATTTTTGCTGAACCTCTGGAGACACAATGACGGAGCATTTTTTATGAGTGATTCGAGCGCCCTCGCACCAAATAAGCACTTTTACATAGATACTATGAATTATTGAATGAATCGTAATTTCATTCATAAAAACCAAAAATAGCACTGAAGCTATTCCAAAAATTTCAGCACGTGTGATGAAAGGGATTCATTGCATTTTCGGATCAGATTAGGTATAATATTAACTAGGTGATCAAAACGTACACATTTTTTGCGAACGGCTGCGGCGAGGGTGATGCACAAAGAGCCGGCCAGATATTCATGTATAACAAAGAGAAAAATAATCACAATCATATGAAACGCGTTGTGAAAAACCAGATCTCAAAGATTATAAATTACACCAGGCAATATCCGAATATTTGGAAGGATTACAGTTGACTGTGACCGAAAAGATAAATAGAAATCAGTTAGATTCGGAAATGTAGAAAAATGAAAGAAGAAAAAGAGTCACAGCTTCGAAATTTGCTCAAATTTGGAAAAACCCAAATCTTCAAGAAAAAATCTAATTAAATCGATACTGTATCCAGAGAAAATATTTGCCAAATCTTTGAAACATGGCGTGGAAATTAAAGAAAATCACGGGTACGGAAAACGACCTACAACAGAATTTGAACAGATGGAATAAAACCTTAAAAGAAAATGGGATGAACATAAATAAGAACAAAACAAAAGTGGTACACATATGTGATAACAGTGGGGAAATAAAGATTACAATAGATGGAACAAATATTGAGCAGGTGAAAAGCTTCAAATACCTAGGAGTGGAAATTCAAGAAAACGGAAAACAGGATATTGAAATTAATAATAGGATACAAAGCACTTTGAAATTATACTATGCAATGAACAGGTCATTTATAAACAAACAAAAAAATATCATTCTGTATGTTCCTTGTGGTATATTATTCATTCTTTTTTTAATTTCTTGGGAAATTAAACCACAATATTTTTTAATTCTTTATTTCAACGTTTCGGTTGCGTTCCAGCTACCGTTGTCAAGAAAAAATAAGTTGAAATTAATTTTTTTATCCCTAACTGACACAACAGAAAAAATTTGACATATCAAATTTTTTCTGGATTTTGAAGGGATTAAAATCCCATCACGTGAAAGTAATTACAATAAAAGATTATTCTTAGAAATGTCTTATATATTTCAAGAGGATGACCGGATTAATAAGAAAACAGACATTCAAAATTTGAGTAATCTTTATTCTCTCCTTTTAACCTTAGATGAACATAATTTTCATAAACATTCAAATAATAAATACAATATTTTTTATAGCATTTAATTAAACTTTGGTACCTCCCCCGTATTCTAACAATATATTTTCAATTATTTTTAATAAAGTCATCACTTCTTCTTTTTATTGTATCTCATATAAAAGAAGATCTATTATTAACCTAATTTCGATAATTAGTCGAATTCCACGTGTTTGTGTGGATTCTCACTATGTTTTAAAATGAATTTTTATATTTCAACTTTTCAATTATTTTACAATAAGGGTTTTTTAGCGAGCTGCTGGTTAAAACCCAGCGGTTACTTGCGGTAACAGGCGGTTATTCACGTTTTAAAACAAAAGTGGGGGTTATAACCACTGCCAGTTACCCACCTATGGACTATGGTAACTGAAGTTATTACCGCGGTCACTGATTTGACATTTTGGTATTTACCGTTCGTGGCAAAAAATTGATCGGTATTAACTTTTTATGACCAGTCACTCGCTAAAAAAACCTTAATGTAACTGTTATGTGACTGTAACTAGGGCTCTCAAAGCCATTTGGATTGTTTTTTCTTGAAATAATTGCTTAATGCTTTTCCCGATTATGTCATTCTCGATTAGCGTAATTTACAAAACTGTTGTAGCGGACTGTTTTGTAAATTATGTCTTTTTCTCACTTTTGTAGTTCCCTGAAGATGTAAATAAATATTTACGAAAGCTTGGAAATCTAAAAAGAGTACTCTTCTCCTTCAATATTGCTGCTTACCTCAATATTTGTCTGTTTGTATATACAGTGCTTTTCAGATAAAAGTATCCACCTTTTAAGTTTTGTAATACTGGTATTTAGAAAAAATCCAAAAACACGTCAATTTTTGTTGGAAGGGGCAAGCATTATGGCTTATTTAAACTTACTGGAAAAGCCACCCCTCACCCCTAGCAGCATCCCCTTTATTTTTTTAAATTACTTTTCATATTTTTTATGTAAAATTTGGATACTCCTCTTTGAGCTGATTTCAAAAATGTATAGTATAATACTTGTAGGTTAAAGTGGTTAGTTTATGATATAAACTGTTACGGGTTAAAAGAGTAGCTTACCTTAACCTGATGGATCATGCAATATGGAGTAAAATATTCAAGTGAAACAAATGAATTTATTATGATACTTCTGTCTTACAGTTTCGTACAAATTGATTTACAAACTAACTCTTGTATTCTATAGAATTTGATCTTCTTCAATATTCAACTTTACTTTTCATCACTGAACATAGAACCTACAACAGAAAAATAGTATTAAGAATATTAACTCTCAGAAATAATAAACAAAACAGTTAATTCACGTCAAAAATCCAAGGCTAAATTTCTTCCTCTTTTCTTCTTGATTTTATTGTCAAATTGGCCTCATCCTTTATAAGCAAACATTTATTCAAATTAACTTCCAAGGTTAAAACTGCTAAGTGGTTTACCAAAAAAAAAGGGGATCTCCTTTTTTTGATTCCTTTTGAGAATAACGTGGCACTTGCTGAAACGTTAATCACATTTTGTGGATTTGATGCAAAAATTTTAGAAATATTTAAGGATTTTCTTAATGTACTTATGTACCACTAAATAAGTACCATATATATGTGGATATATAAATCTTTAATATCTTCTGGAATTTGTTTATGAACATAAACTTTGGTTAACCCAAAGCTACTTTAAGGCCACATGTCAACTTAGGTAAGTTTAAAATTAAATGAGATAATATATACCCTTCACTTTATACTTTCACACGTGGTAACATACTAAGGTAAATGTTTGTCTTTTAGGCCTTCTTCTTCTTTTCCTCTTTTATTATTTAGAACTTCACTTGTGTTCCGATTTCACTATGGTTCATATTTGTTAACCTCTGGGACACCTTAGGGACAATACATCTTTCCTGTTCCTTCATGCCTTCTTATTAATGACACTATCTGAGCCAAGAAGTAAGCCTGGATTTTGGACGTAAAACCTGGTTGCGGATTAGTGTGATAGGAGTAGTACCTGCTTCCCTTAGTGGATCACAACAACACATTCCATCACTCTCAAACATTTGCAGATAAGTGATAGATATAGGAAATTCATTTGAACAATTATTTCAATAACCATTTTATTGCTTCTTTATCTTTTTTTTTTTCTTTCAATCGGAAATACATATCCAAACCTCAGGAAGGTATAGTGAAATAATCTAAAAGAAAATTGTATATGTTAAATAACAAATAGTTGATCATAATTTCATAATTCAACAGAATAATATTTATTTAGGTAATTCATAATAAGAATAATAATAATAACATAGAATAATTATAACTTAAACTTACTTGTTTAGTAACCATAATATGAACTTGTAAACCTTAATTATATATACGTATATATTTTGGAAGGGACTCTTTTGATCATGGTTTATTTCTTATAAAAATACATATTGGTTTTCAAGGTAGACACTATCATTTAGTTGTATCATTTTCTTTTCAATATAACATCAAAATAAAGAGATATTTGAGAAAGAACCTGCACAGTTTGCTTATTTGAAGCACTCCGAACCCACTACATATCTCATCATAACCAGGGAATGGGAATGAGAAAACAAGGTAACAAAACAATTTTTCTTTTAAGAGCACAAATTTTACTTATTTTTTACTTTCACCTTATTTGCCTGTACTAAAATGGGTTGTACAACAGTTCAAACTCTTTAATCTTCTTAACTGTGCTATTTATTCTACTTAAAAAATCCAAACAACAAAAAACTCTACTTTTTATTAAAGTTTGACATTGTCAACTAGAATTTGTAGTCACTATTGATACATTATTTATTTTGTTTCTCTGAAATGGTTTACTCTTTGCAAGAAAGAATTGAAATTGTAGGTTTATACTACCAAAATAATAATTGTGCAAGAGCTGCTGCTAGAATATTTAACGAATTACATGACGGAAGACATGCAACTCATAAGTATGTAATTCAACTGATGGAGAAATTTACCACAACAGGGTCTGTTTGCAATAAAGTGCATAAGCGAGAGGGACTCGTAAATAACGAAGCAATCCAAGTGGCAATTTTAGGGCAAGTCAGCTTAGAGGCTCAACAACCGGCTCAACCCCAATCGTTGTCAACAATAAGTAGAGCGATCGGTGTTTCATCTTCTACAGTTTTCCGAGTTCTACATAAATTCAAGTACCACCCATACAAAGTTAAGTTGGTGCACGAGTTGAATGAAGATGATTTTGATCGTCGTCTAGAGTTTTGCGAATCAATGACGCAAATTATCAATAACAATCCACAATTGTTCAACAATATTTGCTTTTCTGATGAATGCTCATTTTCATTAAATGGCTTAGTAAGTAGGCATAATTGTAGATATTGGGCTGAAAGTGATCCACATATTATGCGTGAATTCCATACACAACATCCCCAAAAGTTAAACGTTTGGTGTGGTATCCTAGGACCACATTGTCGGACCTTTCTTCATCAACGGAAATTTAAATGGTGAATCATATCTTGAGTTACTCAGGGAAGGGGTTGACCCACGTATTACAACAATAATAGAAAATGATGATAACCTTTCCGAAGATTTACTGGTATTCCAACAAGACGGAGCCCCCCCACACTATGCTATGCCTGTCCGACAATTTTTAAACGAAACATTCCCCGCTCGTTGGATAGGTAGAAGGGGGCAGATGATGGAGTGGCCACCTAGGTCACCGGATTTAACACCCCTAGATTTCTTTTTATGGGGGTATTTAAAAACAAAAGTTTATGCTACCCAACCAGAATCTCTGGATGATTTACGAGAGAGGATAGAAAATGAATGTCGACAATTAAATCCAGCCGTATTAAGCAATGTCAGAGAGGCATTTCAAAATAGATTATACCATTGTATGGAAGTGAATGGTACTCATTTTGAACACTTATTGTAACTTCATAATAAATAGCACAGTTAAAAAGATTAAAGAGTTTGAACTGTTGTACAACCCATTTTAGTACAGGCAATATCTCATAAACTAACCACTTTAACCTACAAGTATTATACATTTTTGAAATCAGCTCAAAGAGGAGTATCCAAATTTTACATAAAAAATATGAAAAGTAATTCAAAAAAATAACGGGGATGCTGCTAGGGGTGAGGGGGTGGCTTTTCCAGTAAGTTTAAATAAGCCATAATGCTTGCCCCTTCCAACATAAATTGACGTGTTTTTGGATTTTTTCTAAATACCAGTATTACAAAAGTTATTAAAGGTGGATACTTTTATCTGAAAAGCACTGTATATATATTTTTTTTTTATAAAGTTTCAGTTTAGCAAATTGTTTGTGGTCTTAATTGGTGGAGGCCACTTACACAATTATTTTTGATTTATTATTATTTGGGATTCATTTGTTTTCTATTTGAATAAACCTATTCAAAGATTGTAGTAGTGAAGGTTTCTAGTTCTGTTTTATGCTGAAGTTTTATTATTCAAACTCTTAAGAGTAGTTTTGTACAGTGGTCTTAAAATTTTTTCCCTGATTTTTGGAATACTTCAATTTTTCATTTTTAGTATATAGAACATTTTTACCATGGCTAAATTTAAGTATGTAACAAAAAGAATGGCTTTTTCCATAATTGCAGAGAATATTAGAAAAACATCTCCAGATTTTAATTTTGACTCTACTGTGGATGGAAAGACTTTGTTAAAAATTGCTTCCGAACTGCGTGGTTCCAAATTTGGATATCCAAGCGTCATTTCAAATATTGTTAATGTTAATAAAGGTTTTGAGGAATATTTCAATAATAATGTGATTAGAAACAACACAAAAACAACTCGGTGCGTACTAACAAAAATGCTCAATATTCTAGGTGACCTAGAATTGGAAGAAATAAATGAAAATTATAGAAAAGAAAAAGCATTATATAAATACCCTATGCAAAAAATTAGGTCTTACTCAAACATTAAAAATGAAAATCTTCAAAACACTGGATGAGATAAATTCGAAGAATCATGATATTAATGTTACATCACCAAGTAAAGAAATAATTCCAAAATCTATGTTGGGAGAAGTTGATTGCAGCAGTCTTAGAAATAAAAATCACATCGTAGAACTCGATGAAAAAACTCCAGATATAAACAATAAGCCGAAGGAGGTTTATGAAACAGAAATGATCACAGATTTAAAAAAAGGTAACAAACGAAATTTCAGGATTCTTGAAGAAATGAATGATTCATCTGCAGCTAATAAATATTCAGAAATGTCGGAATATATATCAGTGCCAAAGGAGAATAGTGGAGTAATATTAAGCACAGATTCACATAAAGATGGAAATAAAGTACTCGAAATAACTCCAGACAATTTGGAAATACCCAAAGAGCTCAATGATTTATCTTCAGACAGCCCCAATCATATGCTACCTATATCATCTCAGCGCACAAACGAACTTATTAGTAAAGACAAAGATTGTAATGTTTTTGAAGGAATATTTTCCATAAATAGTGGTGTGTGGAAGTTGATATATAAAAATGGAAAGCTCAATTCCAATTTTTATACTTTTTTTCTACGCCAAAGGATAAGAAAATAATATGTCAACAATACATGTTGTTAGAATTTTAGGGTGTAAAATACTTGAAAAAAAATGGAGCAATTAATATTTTGACTATTTGTAAACACAGTGATTGTAAAAGTTTAAAATCACAATAAGAGATTGTCAAGTTACTGTTAAAAGTAAATCCCTCAATTATAATCATAAAACCCATTTAACTCTTCCTGTACGAGGAGTTGAAAGAACCATAATAAAGCAGCAGCTCAAAATGTGTTCAGCTTTTCAATACAAAAAAACTGCTGAAATCAAACACCGATAGCATTTTAAAAACAAAAAATTTACATACGATTAAAGCTGATTCCACGATTAGACAAATGAAATCAGAAGCGATACAGTCGTTAGATCGTTGTAAAGACGACTTACACGGTTTAATTTTGATGCAGATAGCACAGATAGCACATCCTGAGTATATTAAAGAGGTAAAGTGAAGGAGAATTACCTCTTGTTTATTTTGACGCCACCGGAGTAGTTCGCAATCCCGTACCATCCACTGAAAAAAGAATGTACTTATACTCGGGAGTTATACAGGTCATTACACCAAAAAGAGTTTTCCCAATATTTTCAAATTGTTTCATGATTTCCGGTATTTTTGTGAATAATTCTCCTACTGGCCATCATTTTCCGGGATAGTCACTGATTTTTCATTTGCTTGCCAATTTACATGCAGCTATTAAAGCGTTCAACAGATGCACCCTTTTAGAAAATTTACACAAATCTTATACTGTAGTGGAAAGTCATTCTACCCTAAAATCTGATAACTTAGTTGGTATTTTGTTATGTTGCGCGCATTTTATGAAAATGAGTGCTAAGGATATAGATCTTCTTTCTGTGAATGCTAGTCAGAGAATATATTTTAAAAACTTAGTTGCGGCAGCAATTCTTATTGACAATATCAATCTATATGGTGACTTTGTAGTCAATATGTACGTCTTCTCAAAATCTAGATATGAAAATATAGATGTTCAAAATGCTAAAGAATTTTTCAGTACTCTCACATCTAATAATTTCTCTGTGGATATCCAAATTACGGAAAATAATAATAATGATCAATTTAACGAAGATCCTGGTAAAATTCTGTACAAATCAAACATTTTATATTAGATTTACGAAATTATGCGAGAAAGTTTTAATTGACAATTCTGGCGACGTAATGAACCCTTTATATAATGAAAACTTTTTTGATTTATTTTTGAAGAAAAATCTTCCATTTTGCACGTTTTGGAATGCTCTTTTATTAGATGGTAGTAAAAGAGTCAGCAATGCACTCGTTTAAAATTATTTTGGACAAATGAAGAATAATTCATTAAATGGCAAGCGGAATCTTAAATGTTCGCAATTTTTAAGAAAAATTTGAGAAGACGTTCTGGCATTGCACGCTGAAAGCAAATTAGATATAAAAAAATGCAAATTAATTAAAATTTGAAACACAGATAAAAAAGATCCAATACTGATGAAAAATTATCCCAAGAAAGTTGGTTGGTCTAAAAAAAAAGAAAATTACTGACTCTCATTTTACGGGTGAATATTCAAAAATTGTAAGTGCTAATCAAGTGGACTTTCAGAAATGTGTTTTTGCTGAAAACGATCCAGATTTGCCGATATGCTCTTACTGCAGACATGGAACATTAGAAGAGGTAACATCATGGGTCCAATGTGATAACTGTAAGTGCTGGATCCATCAACAGTCCGAAAAAGGAGCAAATTTTTCGGAAAAATTATTCATATGCCAAATCTGTCACATTCAACCTGAAAAACTTGTGACAAATGACGGTTCCGGTTTGTATCTTTTATGTGATTCTTTTTTAAATAATCTGTCCCTGTCACAAAAAGAAAAAAACGGCGTTAGAAATGAATAGCATAGCACAAAGAAACAGTGACGTTTGGAGGAAGGGAAGGAAAATTAGGGTTACTTCTTCATATTTTGGGCGGATTTAAAGTGCGAGATTCGTCGTCCTATAATAAAATTATCAAGGAGATAACACAAGAACGAACCATATATACTCCAGCTACTAACCATGGACAACTGTACGAAGATGCTGCTATAAAAGCATATGAACATCTAACAAAACAGATTTGTAAGAAATCTGGTTTATTGATCCATCGTGAGTATGCTTTTCTAACTGCATCGCCTGATGGTCTTGTGGGTAGCGAAAAAATCATTGAAATAAAATGTCCTTATAATGCTCGGGAATCTGGACCGGAAGACTTCCACTTCGATTTTTTAACCAAAGACGGCAGATCTATCAAGACCATTCAAAATTATAATTACCAAATTCAAGGTTTACTCGAGATTTCCAATAGACTGTGGTGCGATCTAGTAATATATACTTTTAAAGGAATTAAAGTCTTACGAATTGAAAGGTCACCAAAATTTTGGGACGGGATATTCAGAAAGATAAAAACTTTTTATTACTTTCACATGCTTCCAAAAATTGTTATGCCTGATAAACTGCTTTCTCCATCTGAAAGTAAATGGGTAACACTTAGCAATTTAACGCTATTGCCAAATGGACTTGTCCGAGATGTAAATTATTATAAAGAACTGCCAAGTAGAAGGAGTTATGTCGTAACTAGCGATGTTACTATCGACTTTAATGTACGTGGAATTTTGTCAGATGATTTTCATACACTTAATAACAAACAGTGGTTTTGTCATTGATCACTGTTTATATATTATAAATAAGAAATATGGCTCCATTTATCAAATACTTCCAGTACAAAAGTCATCTGTTATTTTTTCTCAAGAAAATTTAACACAAGATTTTATTGATAGTATAACCTTTCAAAAAGATTTTGTGATAATGCCAGTTAACAAAAACAGTCATTTTGTGTTGATTATAATTCCATTCGTTGAGAAAAAAATAGTTTTTCTTGATCCCATGGGTAATGAAGTTGTTTTAAAAACAATTTTCTCAAAATATTCAAGAAACTTTTCAAAATTGAAACATTCAAAAGACTCATCTTAACCACTCCAGATCACTTAATACAAAGTGTCGGATATAAATTTGGTGTCTTTTTAATATATTTTTTGAAAAAAATTAATAAAATTCAAAAATTAACTGATCCAATTGACCTCGAAGATTTTAGAATTCAATTAAAATGGATGCTGCTCAATAACAGTTCAAAATGAACGAAATGTGTGTTTTTTGTGGTCAACAAATAAAGTCTTCCGACACAACTATCTTTGAATGCTAACGGAAAACACATCTTAAATGTTTATCAACCATCGATGAAATTAATCGAGGAATTCATATTGAAGAGAAAATGTTGAACAATATGTGTAATTTGTGTAGGCTGAATTGAAATTATTAGTAATATATAGGTACATGAATATCGACATTCCTCCATGTCCAAATACAATGTATTTCGAATGTTCTTCACCGTCAAAATGACATATTTCTAGAATTAATAAGAAAAACTACCCCTTGGAAATTAGCTAAGTCATTTTCCTTCCAGTTGGGTATTAAATTTATCTCCAGGATTCTTATTCATGAATTTCAAGTTGCTCCGTCATTTCCTTTACCGTCAAAATGACATATTTCTCAAATAAATAACAAAAACTACCTCTTGGAGATTAGCTAAGTCATTTTGCTTCCAGTTGGGCATTCGATTCATCTTCAGGATACTTATTTATGAATTTCAAGTTGCTCCGTCATTTTCTTCACCGTCAAAATTTTTGATGTAATCAATTCTACTCACCAAAATATGCCTAAGTATTATTATCTTGGTAACTGGTCAATCTGCATAACACTGGACATTATGTTTTTTATGGCGCTAAAAAGGTAGAGTAGTCGGATAAAGTGTGGTATGAGTTGTAACTTGTGATGTATAAAGCTATTTTTAATATCATTTTGTGCGTTAGATTGTGCTAATTAATACTACCATACCGTTATTTCCACTAGCAACTCAACAGGTTATGGGCCCAGAGTTCTAGTATAACGGCGGTAATAATAATTAAAGTGGAAACAATTCTGGAAAGTTAAAAGTGGTAGGAGTGCTGCAATGGCGTCGTCTGATAGTAACCACCTAAATGTGAAACAATTTGATGGATGCGGCTATTCAACCTGGGAATATCGCATCAAATTGATTCTAGAGCAGAAAGAGGTGCTGCCCGTCATGGAAAACGTACCCCTGAGGATACTGCACAATTAGCTGCATTCAAGAAACGTGATATCAGAGCTCGAAATCTGATTGTTCAATGTCTGGATGATAAAATTGTCGAAATGGCAAGAGAAAAGACAACCGATAAGCAGATGATTAAGACATTGAAATCTACATACCTCAAAACTGGTATGGCAACACAAATTCAACTACAGAAAAAGCTTAGAGGTCTCCAGTTTGATGGAAAAAGAAAAATGAGTGAATATTTATTAGAGTTCGAGAAAACGATAACAGATCTCAGGAATGCAGGTGGAAAAATTAATGAACCAGAAAGTATAACACAACTTTTATCTGGAATGCCTGACTCATATCAGCCTATGGTGACTGCATTAGATGTCCTTTTCAGCCAAAATGCAAGTAATATCACTCTAGACTTTATTAAAAATTATTTATTGCTAGAAGAACAGAGACAAAGCAAAAGGGAAGAGCAAGAACAAATAAATAATCATGCTAAACCAATGGTTCAATAAAACTCAAAGTCCAAACCACAAAAATTTTCAATAAAAGTTCCTCAAAAAGGACACTTATAATGTGTGCTACTAGTTT
>CAJUYI010004301.1:7403-19086 GCA_910591695.1 Galerucella pusilla
TTTTTTTTTCTTGTACGAGTATAAATGACAACGCGAAATAACCAATAAAAAATAACCCATTCTAATGTCGAACCTGACTTTTATTTTATTTATTACTTTTTTTTAGATGGCAAGCACGAGCAGTTTAAACGGTCACAGTCATGAAAACGAAGATACGATGATTATGTACAGAAAAGACGCCAATGCTGCAGTAACCTTTACTTTGGTGTATGAAGAACAAGATCTACATGAACCTTCTGTAACTTTCAAGCCTGTAATGTCTCATCAAATTTTTGGAGAAAATGAAAGTATATTTGGATACCGCTCTCTAACCATCGATTTATTTTACTTGCACAATTCTGCAAAGTGCTATGTGAATGTGTCTTCTTCTGGAATAGTTAAAAGTGACATTCATAAACCTGATAATGTAATGGAATGTTTAAACTCGTGGTTACCCGAAAATTTCACAACTAATAGAGAAGAATTCGAAGGTATGATCAAAGAAGAATCTCATGATGTCATTTTTGGTAAAATTTTGCATGAATTTACTGTCAAGGGTAAATTTCATTTAGAACCGAAAACTGAAGCAAATATTACTTACAAAATCACCCAATGTGATCTTGAAGATGAAAATTTTAAAACGTTCCACAGTAGATTTGAGACTTATGTAATTTGGTATATCGATGGCGCCAACTATATTGATCTTGATGACAAGAAATGGGAAATTTTTTATGTTTACGAAGATATGAAACATCCCAAAACAGATCAGTTGTACATCACTCCAATTGGTTTTTGTACTGCTTACAAATTCTTTGCATATCCACAGAACATTAGAAGTAGAATTAGTCAGTTTTTCATTTTACCATCACATCAAAAAAGAGGAATCGGAACAGAATTATATAAAACAGTATTCAAAGTATTCTTAGAGAATCCAATAGTTACAGACATTACAGTTGAAGAACCGACATCAACTTTCCAAAAAATTAGAGATATTCACGACTGTTGCCTAGTTAAAACCCCACTAAAGGAAAAAGAAATGTCTGTTCTGGGTACCCCAATGAAAAAAATATTTGAAATACTCAAAGAAAAAAAGCTAGGAAAGAAACAATGTCAAAGAGTGTATGATATCTTATGTGGTTACGAATCATTGCCATTCAAACAAAGCTACGACCAATTTATGAAGAACATAAATAAACGAATCGAGACTGAGGTAAGAGATAGAATGAAAGGAGTAAAGAAGATGCGCAATCAAGAAGGGGTAGGAGTGAATATGTTAGTCGATCAGAACGCAATGGTGGAAGCCGAATTTAAAAAATACAAAGAAGATTTGGAATTGTCTATTAATTATGTGAAAATGTGCTTCGATGTTAATGTTAAATAGGTTTTAGATGTAGTGGATTTTAATTTGTTCTTTTACCAGTTTTATTTAATAAATATTTCCATAATTTTAAAATTTTTTATTTCAACATCCTAAGCATTAAATTTTTGACCTTGCTGAAAAATTTTTAGTCCGACTCTGTGAAATTTCCTAAATTTTAACAGTTAATGTAAATATGTAAATCCTCTAAAGGTATATTGTCACTAAACAACCAAATTTATTATGACCCCATTTATCTAAGACCAAAGTTCATAGTACAATAACTGGTTCTGGTTATTTAATAAAGGTATATTTTATAATATTATACTGTTAATTTCTTATAATCATTACTTGTCCCACATTAATAATTGTAATAAGCGATTTTTATCACATTGAAACGTTGGTTATGTAATAAAAGTTAGGTTATATTACACACAATGTCACTCAGAAATACAATTATTGCAAAAATCATCTTAAAACCAAAATTATACTATGGAAGTATACGAAAAGCATCGTCTACAACAAACAGACAATTCAAAGAAGTTGAAATTAAGGTTCCTTGGGGTTATGTTGCTGGAAAATGGTGGGAGCCTTACGACATTAGGCCTATATTAACTTTACATGGTTGGCAAGTAAGTACCTAACATTTGATTTTCATAATTCACTTCACTTTGATAAGCATTTTGAGCTATTTCGGTTTTTATATTAATATTCGAATTTCTACATACTAAATTTTGAATTATTATCTAATCTAATAGTATTGTTAGAGGTGGAAAGTAATTTAAGTAACATACAAATAACAAATGCCATCTCTAATGTAACAAATATTTGCTTAGTAAGTTATGCTTTTTACAACTTAAACAGGGTGGTATTAAGCATAGGTTACTGATACAAAAAGTATTAAGTACAAAATAATATAGTTTATCTTTAATTTACATTATTATTGTAGGACAATTGCCAGTCATTTGACAGATTGATACCGTTGTTAAATAGTAACGTGGGTTTTCTAGCAATCGATTTTCCCGGTCATGGATACTCATCTCGATTACCAGATGGCATGGTATATATGGCCTTACATTATATTATGGTCGTGAAAAGTATATCAAGAGATTTCGAATGGTCAAAAGTTTCTCTGTTAGGACATTCCTTGGGTGGTATAATATCATATTTGTATTCTGCTTTGTTTCCTAAAGAAGTGGATTTTTTGATGAGCTTAGACGTAGTCAAACCCATTATTTATCCACATCAATTTAAATATCTGGCTAAAGCTATCGATGGGTTTTTCAAATATAACGATTTTTTAAATAATTCAGCAGAGCCACCTAGTTATACAATAGAAGAGATAGAAGCTATGGTTTCAAAGCCGAATAAAAATTCAATACCGTTGGAATATACAAAGTATATTTATGAAAGAAATATAGCTCCGTCTAAAATACATACAGGTAAGAATAATATAATATTTGCGTGAATAATAAGTGTAATAATATATTTTTTAGGTAAATACTATTTTACTAGAGACCCACGAATTAAAATGGGCAATTTAAGTACTTATAATCAAAGAGATCTTATCGAATTAACACAACAAGTCACCATGCCCGTTTTTATAGCAAAATCAAAAACCTCAAGCTATTACGAACCGAAAGAAAATTTCTACGAAATAATCGACATCTTGAAACGAGTAAGCGCAGATTGCGATTTCAATTACGTAGATGGTACTCATCATTTTCATTTGAACAATCCCGAATGTGTCTCAAATTTAATGACGAATTTTATAAGACGTCACAATACCGAAGATAGAACTGTAGGAGGTATTCGAAATGAAATTATTGTTGATGATCTACGAAATAATGTTACGACTTGAAGTTTCTGTATAAAAATGCACCCAATATACTTAATTCTAGTCTTACAATATTTTTCTGAACGAATTTCAATTTTTGGTACTCATTTATATATATCTCACTATTATAATAAACAATAAAATGTAATTGAGCCTTTACTTACCTCAGAGTTCGGCAAAAAGTCAGCATAACTCGGAACCCTCTGTATTTAGGTATAGGGAGTATTATATTTTTTAGGGGCAATCAGAAAATGCAATGAAATATAGGGTGTTCCGTAAGAAAATATATAACTATGATACGCCACACTTTATTGGAGCACCCTGTATACTTCAAAATATTTTCAAATTAAAGTTTAAATTGTAAAATTCGTAGTATAAAAAGATTTTTCAAAAAATTTATATTTTCTTCGATATTTGTCCCGGACTTTTGCCGAACTCAGTATATTAAATATACACTTATACTAGCGCTATCTAGGAGACAGTAGCCGAACGTCAAATTAATATACTGCGTGAAGGAAGTATTCTATGATTTAAATTGTAAGCTTTCACTTCTCGCTAGAGTGCGCTAGTTGATAAATTAATATAGTTCAGTCCTTTCAACTTTATGTTAGCCTGATAAAAAATATGGAAAACAAGAGGATTCAGATTTTCAGGAGGTTTTAAATAATAAATACACATTTTTTGAAAAAGCTTGTAGCGAAACGCGGATCTTATTGTGTATTTAAACATATTCCAGTTTTAATGGCAGGTATATATTTCCTTTAGACGGCCGTTTGAAATATATTTTTTCATTTCACATTTTTCACTTGCCCTGTAACTAACATGTTCAAAGTTTATTTGGGTTGAGTGGATGATCGATCTTCCTTGCGCACATCGCTAGAGGTCCTTTGAAGTGTAATGAAAAGCCCATTTTCAGATTTCCGATAATACGTAAATGAAAATGAAGGAATGCTCATTGTTGTGTGAAGTAGAGATGACAGGGAGCGTATATGATAATAAACCTTTGTTTTACTTTATTGACCGTGATCGGGTGGTTGGATAATTTTGCCGCTTATAACCTATAAAACGATGTGCACTATAGTGGGGTATAAATATAGTATTGGTAATCTAAAATAATTGGTGTTTAAGGTAGAAATAAGTTGGTAAGTGCCTTATAATTTAAGTACTTCTTGTTAGATTAAATTTGATATTCTTTTTTTTCTTAATTTTCACCTGGTGTGTATTATATTATATTTAACATTATTTAAAAAGTTGGGTTATAATTTTAAAATCATTATTTCAGATTTATTTTCTACATTGTGTCAAAATACTAAAAAAATATGAGTGGAAACATAACAAATCAAACTAATACATGGAAAGGTGTAGCAAGTAATAATGGAATTCTAAATTCAAAATACCAAGTGCCTGATAATATGAATTCGCGTAACGCAATGGTGGAAATTGCTCGGACAGGAACCAAAACGGTTGTAGTGCCTCGTAATCGACCGGACAGAGAAAAGTTTTTAGTTATTTTGATTATAGCTCTTCTCGCTTTTTGCGGTATGCTCATGATTATGGTTTTTACCAGAAGAAATCAATCGTGCACAGGTAAGAGAATGTAAAAATATTTTCTTCTCAATAAATGTTTTTCTTTTAATTTTTAGTTAAAAAGAAAACAATTTGCCTAACCGAGGAATGTGTTCGAACGGGTAAGAGCTAAATTATTTCAATGCCTGTCAAATTCTACAATCATATTTTACAGCATCGTCATTATTGGCTGCTATGGATCGTAGTGTAGATCCTTGTGTGAATTTTTTTCAATACGCCTGTGGTACTTGGAACAAAATCCATTTAATACCCGAAGACAAAAGTTCTATAAGTACTTTCGAAGTCATGGCAGATCAATTACAGGTAATTCTTAAAGGTAAGATGATAATATACAATTTAAAGTTCGAATGCTGCAATAGGGTATGGCCACGACAGTTGACAATACCCCTGTGGTAAAACAAAATTGAAGAACGTGTCGAGGGACACACGGTAAGAACTTAAGTTCCTTTTAAGCAATAGTCAAATTTTTTGAATCAATAAATAAATACACATATTAATATAAGAATTTATTTTACTCTTTATGAAACTTCATTTAACAAAAATATACAGTAGTATTAATTATAAAAATCTTATCATTAAATTGATTGGTACAATAGTATATTACATAACGTGTGCGGAAAGTGACATTTTTCACAAGAGTGGGAAATATTTTAGCACGAGGCATGAGCCGAGTGCGACAATCTCACGAGTGTGAAAAATCACCTTCGCACGAGTAATGTACAGTATTTTACCTACGACCACGTGATAATTTCACCAAATCATGTGTAATCAACATCTGACATATTAATACACAAAATGTTACAATTAAAGTCAACATGATTGATTTCAAAATTAACAATAGCTATCATTAGTGACTAAATTCAAGTAGTTTAACTATAATATAGGTAGGTTATTACAATTATTAATTGGTTGGATAATTATAGAAATTGAAAGTGAAATTATTATTGTTCATCATACTTCATACATACTTATCATGAATACCTTTCAAGATGATTACATTTTCCTACTATTATAACAGGTGCTTTGGATTAGTTGGTACGGATTTCTGACGAAGAGTACGCGGGTTCGATCCTCGACCGCACCCTAATTTCTTTTTAATCAAGAAAATGACAAAAATTTCACTTTTCAAATAGATCGCTTCAAATTTAGATATTACATAGTTAAATCTAATTAAAAAAAAGTGTCACGTGGATACGCCATGCCCTATTTCTCCTTTCCCACAACAACATAACCCCACTTTTGTTACGATTTTGTATAAGATAAACAGGATAATACTTGTAGGGGTTCTAGAAGAACCTATGAATTTAAATGATAACGAAGCCACCAGAAAAGCCAAAACTTTCTACAGCACCTGCATGGATTTACGTAAGTAGGATAAAAACCGTATTTGATGATAAAATAGATTTTTCAATACCCATATTTTTAAAGCTAATATCCGTAAAATTGGAGATAAACCTATAAGGGAAGTATTAGATCATCTGGGAGGTTGGCCTGTTTTAAAGAAAAATTGGACTGTTCCTACGTTTTCCATAGAATTGTTGATAGGACTAATAAGGACTTATTACAATGAAGGATTACTTATCGAACAATGGGTGGGACCTGATGACAAAAACAGTTCAGTGAATATCATTCAAGTAAGTTTATTTTATTTCCAAAACGTGAGGTTAGCAAAATAACTATTTTTTTTTCAGATGGATCAATCGGTTTTGGCTCTACCAAGTAGAGACTACTATTTAAAATCTAGCAGCAAAGGTGATTTATTGGCGTATCACAAATATATGACAAACATAGCAATACTATTAGGTGGTAATCGAACTACAGCCGCAGAAGAGTTACAGAAAGTGATAGACTTCGAAAAGCAGCTTGCAAATGTATAAATTAAATAAAAAAAAAATTTGTTACATTAATTACATATTTTTTTAGGCTTCCCTTCCTGAACAAGATAGACACGATACTAGTGCTATTTATAAAAAATTATCCATAAAAGATTTATCCAGATTAGTGCCAAAAATAAACTGGCTGGAATATTTCAGAGCCATATTCGATATAAGCATAACGGAAAATGAACCGATTGTAGCTTATGGTCTTTCTTACTTTGTTGAACTTGGCAAAATTTTATCTAATACAGACAGAAGGTATTTATATTTATAATATTTTTGTTAGTAACAGCTGATTTTAACAAAGTAGCATGTTTTAAGAGTAATCCATAATTATATATTATGGCGACTTGTGATGTCACTATCAACACATTTATCTGATGACTACCAAAAGGAGCGTGTGGAATTTAGAAAAATTCTACAGGGTGTTTTATCCGAACGACATCGTTGGACGCAATGTGTGGAATGGACGAATAAAAGAATGGGCATGGCTGTAGGTGCCTTATATATTAGAAAAAACTTTGATCATTTAAGTAAGGTTAGTTACCTATTATAAAACTACGATTATCGTGAGTTGTATATATTTTTAATATAATAGGAAACTGCTCTTGAAATGATACATACAATACGAGAAGCTTTTAATGAATTACTAGCTGAAAATCATTGGATGGACGATGAAACTAGAAAAGTTGCCAAACAAAAAGCAGATGCAATGAACGAAAGAATCGGGTATCCCAAATTGGTGGTTGATAGAGAAGATCTTCGTAAAGAATACCAGTCTGTAAGATGCTTAAATATGACAATTTCAGGTTATGTAAGTTGTTATTTTCATTTTGTTTCAGCTCAATATAACTAAACATGATTTCATGTTAAATGTACTTAATCTTTTAAAATTCGAAGCGAGGCAAAATTTGGAAAAGCTTCGACAAGAAGTCGATAAAGAGAGATGGTCTACTGAACCGGCCGTAGTAAATGCTTTTTATAATCCTAATAAAAACGACATAGGTAAATATATAATTACATCATGTATCATTAAAAGAATATAGTTTTGTTATTTCTAACTCCAACCTACCTTGGGTAATGAAACGGTTTTTTCTTTTAGTTTTTCCCGCTGGAATTTTACAACCTTTATTTTACAGCCAACATTTTCCTAAGTCTCTAAATTACGGAGGAATTGGTGTCGTAATAGGACATGAAATAACACATGGATTCGATGATAAAGGTATTAGAAACTCACAAAATATTAATTGAATAACTTTAACTACTCTATACACCACTTAAATTCAATTTCGAACTTGGACTAGATAGAAACTGTCAAAAAATGACATCAGGCATTTTTTCGAGAACGACTTTTTTATTTTAGGACGACAGTTTGATAAACATGGAAATATGATGCAGTGGTGGAACAATGCTACCATAAAAGCTTTTCGAGAACGAACACAGTGTATAATAGATCAATATTCAAGATACAAAATAGACGAGGTCGGTCTTTATATCAACGGTAGAATGACTCAGGGTGAAAATATAGCCGATAATGGCGGACTCAAGCAATCTTTCAGAGTAAAAATACTCTAATAAACATATTGGTGAGTTTTATTGATGAATTTCAACATTTTTAGGCTTATAGGAAATGGGCGACTCAACACGGTGAAGAGTTTGATCTTCCAGGCTTGAATATGACGCACGATCAACTATTTTTTTTAAACTATGCACAAATTTGGTGTGGATCTATGAGACCGGAAGATGCTTTGACCAAAATTAGATCCAGTGTTCATTCACCGGGTCATATACGAGTTTTGGGACCGTTATCTAATTCCAAAGATTTCGCAGAAGCATTTGGATGTCCTATAGGTACGCCTATGAATCCAAAGAATAAGTGCAGTGTTTGGTAAATCAATATTGCGAATTAAGCACAACTGTCAGTGCCTCAATATTACACATGTAATAATTATAAATAAAAATTCCAAAAGTTTATCAAAGTATTTATTAATTACCATTTCCCATCTTTAAGAAATAAATCTATATTTGCATAAAAAATTGACTACCTTAACCGGTCTTAATGGTTATGTCGTTAGTATGTGACTGTCACTAGTGTCACTGTGATTTATGTTTGCTTTTGCTTTACTTTTCCAAAACTAACCTTCAAATAAACTATAAGCTTTAACTATTTACAAATTAGAGTGATTTATTTTCGAATAAATAATGTCTGGTGGAATGTTATATGGCGGTGATGAAATAGGTGCTCTGGTTTTTGACCCAGGGCATCATTCGATAAGAGTAGGGTATGCTCAAGAAGATACTCCCAAAGCCGAAATCCCAGCAATTGTTGGTGTTGCTCCAGAAGAAGTTAAGCTAGAACCAGAATCTAAACCGGACGAGAGCAATGTTTCTTCGAATGCCCCAAGTAAGTATAGAGAAACATTAGAGAAATTACAGGAAATATTTATTTGTCTTTTTTTTTAGCTTACAAACATTACATTGATACTGCTTATTTACATTCTCCCAGGCCAAACATGGAATTACACAGTTACATGAAAGACGGGATGATAGAAGATTGGGATTTATTTGAAAAAATAATGGATTATTCATATAGCAAAGTAATAAAATAATGTTTATATAGAACAACTTTTAAAGGTTATAATGAAAATGTTTTAGATTATCCAATCGGAATCTCAGTTTCATCCAGTTCTATTCTCAGAATCACCATGGAATCAACGACAAAAAAGAGAAAAATTGACTGAGTTGATGTTTGAAAAATATAAAGTACCTGCATTCTTTTTAGTTAAAAACGCTGCCTTAGCTGCATTCGCCAATGGGCGAGCCACAGCATTAGTTATAGATAGTGGTATATATAACAATTTTATAACAAATATATACTTGTACACTACAATTAATTTGTTTTAGGTGCAACTCACACGACCGCAGTTCCAGTTCTAGATGGATACGTAATCACTAATGCTGTTGTAAAATCCCCACTTGGCGGCGATCTATTAATTCTAAGAGCAAGAGAAATGCTGGAAAGTATGGGAATCGATCTAACACCCACCCCACTTATAGCTAGCAAAGAACTCGTACGAGAAAAAGAAAAACCAATTTATAACAAAAAGAAACTATCATTCCAGCCTTCAAACTCCTGGATGACATATATGATCAAAAGAACTGTACAAGATTTCCAACAAACAGTGTTACAAGTATCTGAAAATCCGTATGATGAACGAACTGCAGGTAACGTACCAGCAGTACACTACGAATTTCCATCAGGATATCATCAAGATTTTGGACCTGAACGATTTAAACTAGCCGAAGGATTGTTCGATCATGCCATGCTTGGAGCTGGTTACATAGGTGGTTATTAACGACTTGATTAATCAGAACATGGATTTTTATTGTTGTTTTATTTATTTTTAGCTGCTACAAGTGCAGGAATGTGCGATGTCGACATCAGACCAGCTTTATACAGTTCAGTGGTTCTGACTGGTGGTAATTCTCTGGTACAGGTAAGTCTTTTATTGTTTTTTTATAGTGTACCCGGAATAATATTTATTATAATTTAGGGGTTTAGTGACAGATTGAGTAGAGATCTTTCTTCAAGAACTCCAGGTTCTATGAGATTGAAGATGATCGCTGCTAATGGTACGGTGGAACGTAGATTCGGAGCTTGGGTGGGAGGATCGATTCTCGCTTCGATCGGTACTTTCCAGCAAATGTGGGTTTCTATGCAGGAGTATCAGGAATGTGGAAAAGCACAAATCGACCGAAAGTGTCCTTGAGATTAATAAATATTTTACTATTTTTGTACTACTGATAAGTATTAAAGTTTTAGATATTTTACATGTTTTTATTGATTACTGCAAACTTCTAATATATATATAGCTGTTAACAGGCCTTTTAGGCCCATAGCTTAGTAATTCCTCTCCATACTTTTCTTTCCATCAATTCACATTCTTTTCTTTCGGGTCTTCTTACCACCTCCCTCCATCTTTTCCTTGGTCTGCCTCTTTTCTTCTTGCCTTCCGGAACTCTCCATGCTATTTGTCTCACAATTCTTCCTCCTTCCATCCTTTCTATGTGCCCTAACCATTGAAGTCTTCTTGATGGTATATTCTAATATAGGGGTAGTGATAAATATAAGTTTTCCCCATATTTATTCATTAAAAGGTGGATTCATGCAAGAAAAAATTTAAAACTAAGAAAAGAATATAAAACCATATGATGTAATGTAGATGTTCATGATTCTTAAATCTAAACGTTTATCCTCATTCCTCACTCCCTCCTCAGGGCGACTGTCATCTGTCATTAGTGTCATGTCAAGGGCAGTTGTCAGTTGGTGGCTGGCCATAGAGATAATATACTTTTATTTTCTCAAATCGTGAAATCTCAATGTCTAAAATGGTCCTTCAAAACCAGACGTTAATCAGCTGAGAAATATAAATTTTGTCGAGGAATCTATTTGTAAAAACTGTAACCGCACCGTTTAATTTTCTAGCCCACAGTTCGGCATGCGCATTATATGATTTTGTTTGCCGCGTTTTGTAACTTTGAATTTCAAGGTTAGCGTCATAAACTGACAGCTGACAGTTAACCCGCTAGGCCGCTAGCCTTTTTATTTTCAAGTTTGATTTATAAATAGATATATATACTTATATAAAAAAGTATAGAGTGCGTGAAAATATGGATTGGTTCGTTGTGCGACGAGAGTAATCTAAGAAAACATTTTAAAAAATTCATCCAGGTTTATGTATAATGTGATGATGGTAGTTGCTTAGAAGGGGAAGAAACCATCGAAGAGCTCCGACATTCTGCAAAATTAGATACAAGAAAAAAAAACTCATTATTTAATCAACAAATTTTATATTCCAGATTAACTAAAATTATTTATAACAGCAAAATTTTTAAAATACTTTCTAAAATAGTAGAATGAGTGTATGTAAGTATAAAACAATCCAATTTGAGTCTTCACAATTTTATTGACAAGTATATTTATATGAAACTAACAAAACAATTCTAGAAAATTTAAATCTCAACATTAAGTACCTAAGTGAAAAA
>CAJUYI010004302.1:0-19081 GCA_910591695.1 Galerucella pusilla
GTTATTTAAAATATACGTTTTTTTTAGTGGTGTCAATTTCACCGCTGGGGAGATGAGTTGATCGAGTTTTTGTTTTTAATAGTTGATTTGTTTAATCCCTTAAATCGTTATAGTGAATGTATGACATTTTTTTGAAATTTTTCACTACTGAATGAACAACATTATACCGGGTGTCCCAAGTTAACGTATACAATTATTATCTGGCTTATTTGACAAGATAATTGATAAATAAAAAAACTGCATTAAATCGCATTAAGGTGGGATTATACAGCAAATAAAATAAAATAAGGAGCTCATTAAAATAAGTTAAGAAATAAGGACAAAAAACATTGGTTTATACAGATGACTAAAGTAAAATAAGAAATAAGAGTAAGCCAATCAAATTGCAGCTGTTTTGACAATGACTGTGTTTTGTGCAAGAAATTTCTTGTCCCTATTCATGGGTCGAACTTTAAAACGTCCATTTGTTTTTCTATGCAATAAAGCCGCAGTGCCTTCGGATGGATAATCTTTGGTGTCTGCCATCAACAACATCATCGCCCCCATCTTCAATATTTCTATCATCCATCTATTTCAATCAAAGTAAACAAATAAATATAATATTTTTAGGTTAGATAAGAATAATTGGACAGCATTTAGAACAGAAATATCTGGGTCATGCGCATTATCGGTTTCCATTGTTTCCAAACAAATTAAAATAAAATAAGACAAAAAGATAAAAATTGGCCATCCTTTGTACTAATTCTTATTTCCTATTTTACCTTAATTCTTGTATAAACGATTACACAGAGTTGCGTATGCTCATCTTTATTATTTTATTTTATTTTATTCCTTATTTTATTTCATTTGCTGTATAATCCCACCTTTAAAGTACCCTCATGATGACTTATAAAAAAATGCTTCACATTTGACAGCCCCGTGGTAGCTAACCCTCACTTTTTATTTCCAAATGGCACCCCCTGTATATTGTCATTGAAAATTGCGTGTCGTTCTATTTGGGATACAACGATAGCACATACTTGGTATTTTTTTCAATTAATAATAACCAAAGTATCATTATTTCATGGAGTATGATTTCCAACTAAAATACCTCTGATGCAGTTCAAAGAACGAACAGAAAATTACAGCAATTGTTCAAAATTATTTCCTGCAGAATCCAAGTAAGCTGCAAAACGTGTTAAGAGCTTTTTTGTACACGATTCATATTGCCTGTATACAATAACGTGGGACACCCGGTAAAGTAGGTTAGGAAATGAAGCTCAAAAAATAGCAAAACCTCGGGATTAGGCTGATTTCATCCTCTATTCCATTTTCTATATCGTGCCGTCTTACTCTTGCCGCTTTCTAAGGGTGAAAACTACCCCTAACTGTTAAACATCATAAAATTACATTGTAAACCTTAATATTAGTAAAATAATGTTTGATGCTTTGGACAGTGATGCCAACTCTCAGAAATTTATCTCCCTAAAACCCCAATCAAAAACCCCTAAAATCACCACAATTACTAGAGATTCCCCCTAAAAATTTTTATTATTCATAAAATAAATAATAAAATATTTTTAAATGAATAAAACATTAAACATCATTTTACTAATTCAGCACCATCTCACCCAAAAAATTATTCCCCCCAAAAAACTCCCTGTGTAGATTTTTTCTCCCTAAATTTAGGGGAAAAACCCCCCAAGTTGGCATCACTGGCTTTGGAACACAATTACTAATGTTTTAGCCCTCTGTATTTGTATCTGTACAGTAGGGAGGGTGAGTGTAGGCTCACAGCACTTAGGCCTCTTGTGACTCATTGTAGGAGTCCTCTAGCTGTCCTCCTAGGTCGTCGTCAATCCTGTCCTTCCCAGGAAGCTGGACAGGTCACTAGGAGACATCTCCTTTATATCGGCAGGTGTAGGCCAAGACTCACCGAACACACACTCTTATATCGAGGATAACTCCGGACACTCGCATAAGACATGCCTAACAGCTTCATCTTCCTGTTCACACATCCTGCATAGAGGTGTGTCCACTAATCCCATAGTATGGATGCGTTTCCTCGTTTCAGCAAAAGATTACAGAATAAAAATATAAGATGTTTCACTCGTTCGAATTTATCGCGTGAAGCACCGATGCCGCTGGTGACTGTCTGTTGACTTGGATGGTACAGTACGTCGCTACGTCCTTACTTGCATTTAATTTGACATATTATACGGGACGTCTCCCTTCGAGCGCTGTTATTTTAGAACGGTGTTTATTGGTTGTTCGTGTTTTATATTTATATTGCAAAGATTTTTCAAATTTATTAATTAATTGTTGAAATGAGCAAAAAGTCATATTAATATTTTTCTCTTTAATAGCAAAGCTTAATCACTAAATATTTTGTAATATTTGCTTATACAAAATTACGGATTTATTTTTATAATAAGAATATTATATAAACAAGTACATTAACACAAAAATTCAATTCTATAGCTAACCGATGGGGAATTGGTCAGTTACTTTTGAACGAATTTATAATAATAATAATAATAATAATATTTATTCAGAATCATTCAGAACAAATATTGGAAACAGCACCTGCCACTTACGAAGCATCGATTGTAGATGCTTGTTTGTAAGCTTCACTTGTACTAAATTTTCTTTTCATCATCCATGTAATCAATTTCCTTTAAAATATTATGCCAGTCTCTATACCAAAGTCTGTATATATTTTACTCTTAAATGTATATTGAAAGATTTGAAAAACAATAGATTAAATTTAACACATAAACCAAACTCCAAACTTAGTATTTTACAACATTTATCAAATTTTTTAATAAAGGTATTCTGCAGCTGCTTCTCTTTTCACTGTTTCAACCTTAGAATATAGAACAGACAAGAAGGAGTCTTGTCATTCATTAGCTGTATAAGAAAATGCGACGGAAGTCGCCATTTGCAACACCCTTATTATGACTCGTATGTGAAGTTGACGTTGACTGACGTAGATTTTTCACGTAGTTTTTTTGGTGTTTAAGGTGTAAAGACATATAATGGTTAGTTGTGCAGCTTGTGGTTATACCACAAAAACTATAAAATAACAGCAATTTTTAAACTTCAAGTAAAACATAACATATTTAATACATTTCAATAAGCTACAATTTTAAAATTTTACATATCCCATATCCTATACATATACAAACAGTACGCCACTGTCAAAACGAACCGACTATTCCGCCATTTGCAATCTCCTATTTTTGGACGCAAACTTATTTGGTAAATGCTCCTTCCTGTCTATTCTATATTCTAAGGTTTTAGCCTTGTCAATTCAAAAATACGCGTTATTTGAAGATCAAAATTTAAGATTTAGTGGCCCTATTATTCTGGTGGCTAATGAGAATGTTTAATTGAATTTGTTATAAATATCTGCTAGATTATCAATAAGTATCAAAAAATTACTATGCTGGATAAAAACTGTGAATTGATTCATTTTAAAAATTCAAGTTCATTTTTTACTTACCTTTTTAAATTCATATCCCATTTTTCGAAATAATTGACATTTAAAAATAAACCTTTGTGATAAATAATCCTATTAATTTAAATATATATTTCTCCAATTACCCCTGTATAGCTTAAAATAAAATAAGCTTTTCGAACTTATCTGGTATCTACCGGTCTCGTTATTGACAACAAAAGCGAGTCGTAAACATAATTTATGAGAGCGGCGTCCGTTTGGGACAGCAACTTGAATCAAACCGCCCTGGAGTGAAACATCTTATATTTTTATTCTGTAATCTTTGTTTCAGCCCTTAAAAATCAACCCTTGTTAGTGCTTAATAAGAAAAAGTTATTCCTTCTTCCATCAATTTGCATGAAAATTTAGAATCAGTCTCATCTCACCCTCTACTTCATATTCTATATCATGCTAATGAGTGCTGATTATTTTTAATGGTTGGAAACTACCCCTTTTTGTCAAAAATCATGAAATAACTTTGTAAACCTTTATATGGGTGAAATTTGATTGGAATTGGTTGAATAAGGATTGCTCCATGCTTTAGGATGTTATATCATAATATTTCAACCCTTAAAAATCACCTCTTGTTAAAGTGCAATTTAGTTTTTTTTCCCAAAATAAGATTAGTTATCATAGTGATTTAATTCGCATAAACTCTTTAAAAACGTCAATTTTTTTTGTCGAAAAACTGCATGGCGAATACCATGCTTATCCTTAAATTGTAGAACCCGTACTCGGTGTAATTTATGTTGAAACAAACTTAATTATTTCAGCGAAATACATCAGCTATATTTTCAACCCTTTCTATTTCCTGCCTCAACAATTTACTGCATCTTTTGTAAAATTAATTTATACTGTACAGTAGCTCGGTATAATTAATATTTTGTTGTCTTCAAAAGCAATATATTCGCCAAAATATACGAGGTACATGAATTTTTCATTGTTTCATCCGATCTTTAAAGTGGTTTCCATTCCGGAGGATTTTTTACATTTTTATTTATAGAAAATCGAAAAAAGTTGAGTGAACAGTTAATTTTGTTTTTAAGTACAGTCAGGCCCGGTTTATCAATAGCAATTTATCCGTCAGTTAATGCTTAACTATCAGTTATTTTGGAAAGGTCGGTTTATCAACCACAGGATAACTTTATCCGGCAGATAAAATGGCAAATATTTATCTTTCAGTTTCAACTGGCGGATAGGTCGATATCTGGAGGTTAAGGTTTATTACATAACCTCACTTTATTCGGTAGAGTTGTTGTGTTTTAATTTCGTTGTGGTGTTGTGTCAAACTTACTTGGGTTTTGAGCAAAGTAGAAAATGGGAAGTACTAGTACTACTAAGAAGAGAGGATGCAATTTCACAGCTGAGGAGAGAAATTTGCTTCTGGAAATTGCAAATAAACATAAAAATGTAATAGAAAATAAAAAACGGATGGGGCAACCTGGAAATCAAAAGAGGAGGCTTGGATGCAGGGTAAAGCCGCAGTTCGACATTCAAGTGAATCCTCAATCAGTTCTATTATTGATAGAACAGTCTATCTTGTCATACCACTTTTCGAAGTAGTCCACTCTTTCCCTAACTGTATAAGGCCTTCTTTCGTACTCAATAACTTGCCCAATATCCTCGTCCTCGCCGCTATCCAGAATATAATCATTCGGAAAATTCATATTCATCAACAACTAAAAACTCTTCAAGAAATAAAAAAAACACATAAACCTTCGGATAAACATTTACCGATAACCTAACAAAAATATTATTTCATGTGACGTGACCTTGTTCTTGTAACAACCAATGAGATTGCTTACATTCATTCGTCAGCATTGCCAACTTTCTTTATCTGTTAGTTAACAAACTAGAGAATAAAAACGAGTTGATGAACCGCTTCCAAACAAACTGGAACTTTATCTGCTAGTTACTTTTATCCGACGAATACTTAACTGACGGATAATATTGGCTATTGATAAACCGGGCCTCAATGATATAACTTTAGCACTTTTTTTTCTTTGTTCATCATGACAAATTATAAGCAAATAGTTGAAATTTCCAATCAGCATTTATTTTTATCAAAATGTACCACGTATCTAATGGAAGAACTTGCTGCAATGGTTTCAAATATATTTTTATGTTGACATTAGGAAAGTTCGTCTTTTCCGGTCTAGATCAGTAAATTGACTCAACTGCTCAGTAAAGTGACAGAACATCTTAGCAAAACTACCTACTTTTCCGACCTCTTATGTCAAAATTTTCATTAAAGACAAAATACCAGCATCTAGCTGCACATGTTTCTGTTGGACCAGAACCTACAATTGGCATCGCAATAAGTTTCGCCAAACAAACACTAAATACCGGGACAGCAAGAAGAGCTTTAGACTTCTGGTATAATTTACCAGGATCGGTTCATTCAAAGGCTTTTATACATGAAAATGGCGTAGAAAACATTCCATTCTAAATTAAAGAAGCGGCGGCTACTGCCAATAATTCAATAAGTCACAATATTTTAAGGACAAAAGATCACAAAATGGTGAAATAAACATAATACCGATATACTAAATAGTATAACACTTACGTAAACAAACATAACAGCTGGTAATACTCGTTTATTACTTACCTTTAAAATTCTCTGCACGACAACAAAACAAAACACGCCTGCCACACGTGAAGCATTCGCGCAACTGACTCGATGGTGTGGGTGCGATAGTTATTAGACCGAATGAAACAGAAGATGGTCGAGTGTTGCGTTTCATACTTAAAGTCTTACAGAAATGAAGGCATTCCATATTAGGATACTATTCCATATTTGGTGACTTTCCTCTTATGTGCAAATAAGTGTCCTCCGTAATATTTATCCTTTTTTTAGCTCCAAAACACTTTCTGTTATTACCACCGTTCACCAAGCCCACCCCCGAAAAGTCTTAAACTTACTCATCTCCTAATGAGACTAAATTACATATCTCGGTTATCTCCGAATGTAATATGTTTTTATTATACCTAGACATAATTCCCAGAGCGACATTTCAAGACACTTCATAAGCGTTATCATTTTTATCATACAGCACTTCCTGCAGATTACCGGGAAAATTTATGAGCATTACGTCAAGTAAACTATTCGAGGTCTACTGGGGTTTGCCAGGAATATTTTTCTACCGAGGTATATAAATGAACGGAAATTTGTTTTGCTAGTAAATGTTCACCCTGTATCAATTTAAATCAGCCGGTGCCATATTGCTGAAATGTCGCCTTAATGTCTCCACCGAACAATGGGTTTTAAATTTTGATTGATAACCATTCAGTCTTCGAACGGTTCCATGGAAATATTGGACGAAATGCAAATGAAAATATTCACAAAAGCCTATTAAAAACTAACACAAAAAAATCGAGCTTGTCTACACATTAACTCAATTAGCGGAAATGTTTTATCCCGACAACAAGTTTTAACGGAAAAAATGTCGTTTTCAAACAGTAGCTCATCCGATGAATTGACGATTAGAGTCAGTTCCCTTTGACATTAATTTTTTAAAACATGCTATTTTCAAACATCGTTTCACAAAAACATCAAAGCGTCAATTCCCTGGTGAAACTTTTATCAATACAAAAGATACAAATTCAAAATAATATTATTCACTATCAACAAAAAAAGTTTGGTCCTCATAAATTTAATCTCTTTTGGTAGTAACCAAGCTTTTTCTTAGCGATCTTTCCTGTCATCCTGCGTTAATGTTAAAAATAAATCAAGAGAGCTTAGCCCTGGAGAACCACTAGGCTCCTTAATCGATTCCTGACCCCCCAAATTACATGTTACGGTTGTGAAACGGTTTCAAGAATATAGACAAAAGACTAAGCTTGTTCTTTCCAACCAACAACCTCTTAAAATCAAAAGAGTTTAGTTCTGGTGAACAAGAAGGCTCCTTAATCAATTCGGGAGTCCTAATCTAGCATGTAGAGTTTGTGAAAGGGTTTCAGCATTGTGGACAAGATATTTATCTTGTGGTTCTTAACAAATAACCTTTAATAATCTCGAAAGCATAGCTCTGGTGACCCCTAAACTATCGTGTCACGGTTGTGAAACAGTTTCAAGAATGTAAACAAGAGACTTAAATTGTTCTTTTCAACCAACAACCTCTAAAAATCAAGAAAGTTTAGTTCTGGTGAACAAAAAGGCTACTTAATCAATTCGTGAGTCCTAATCTAGCATGTAGAGATTGTGAATGGGTTTTATCATTGTGGAAAAGAGATTTATCTTGTTGTTTTTAACAAATAACCTTTAATAATCTCGAAAGCATAGCTCTGGTGAACCAGTGGGCATCTTAATCGATTAGTGACCCGGTGTCACGGTTGTGAAACAGTTTCAAGAATGTAAACAAGAGACTTGAATTGTCCTTCCCAACCAACAGCCTCTAAAAATCAAGAGAGTTTATTTCTGGCGAACAAGAAGGCTCCTTAATCAATTCGTGAGTCCTAATCTATCATGTAAAGTTTGTGAAAAGGTTTCATCATTGTGGAAAAGAGATTTATCTTGTTGTTTTTAACAAATACCCTTTAATAATCAAGAAATCTTAGCTCTGGTGAACCAGTAGGCCCCTCAATCGATTCGTGAGCCCCAAACTATCATGTTACGGTTGTGAAACTGTTTCAAGAATGTAGACAAGAAACTTAGCCTGTTCTTTACATCCAACAACTTCTAAAAATCAAGAGAGTTTAGTTCTGGTGAACAAAAAGGCTCCTTAATCAATTCGTGAGTCCTAATCTAGCTTGTAGAGTTTGTGAAAGGGTTCCAGCATTGTGGAAAAGAGATTTATCTTGTTAGTTTTGACAAATACCCTTTAATAATCCAAAAATCTTAGCTCTGTTGAACCAGTAGGACCCTTAATCGATTCCCAACCCCAAAACTATCAAGTTACGGTTGTGAAACGGTTTCAGGAACGTAAACAAGAGACTTAGCTTGTTCTTTCCATCAAACAACCTATAAAAATCAAGAGAGTTTAGTTCTGGTAAACAAGAAGGCTCCTTTTAATCAATTCGTGAGTCCTAATCTAGCATGTAGAGTTTGTGAAAGGGTTTCAGGATTGTGGAAAGAAGATTTATCTTGTTGTTTTCAACAAATACACACTTTAATAATCCAGAAATCATAATTCTGGTGAACCAGTAGGCCCCTTAAAAGATTCGTGAGCCTCAAACTATTATGTTACGGTTTCAAAAATGTTGACAAGAGACAGCTTGTTCTTTCCAATCAGCAATCTCCAATAATCAAGAGGGTTTAGTTGTTCGAGTGAACAAGAAGGCTCCTTAATCGGTAAGAGAGTTCCAAACTAGCATGTACAATTCAGTAAGAGAATTTCAGGATTGTGAAGCCTGTTTTCTTTGTCTTTCAGTCTGAAATAGTAAGTTGAGTTAAAAGTGGCTAACATTTTAATTAAATAAAACTTTGTAGTTTCAGTCGGCACATTATGAAATATTCAACAAACACCAGCAACCCTTTGTTGTGTGAAATTTTAACTACAGTAAAAATAGCTCTATATACCACCTCTGGGATGTATACGTTTTTAATACAAAAAAGTAAAACTAGTCAGCGATTCTCTTGCAACCGGGTGACTTTTAATTGCATTTTCTGGAATGAAAAGAACCATTTTAGCTGCTTTATTTGTTTTGATTCATCATTTATTCCGACCTGAATTGACTTCCATTGGCGCACGAGGATCTGCTAGAAAATAGTGGTCAAAGGACCCAATTATCTTATTTAAGCTACGTGGCATGCTTAATGGGACTCAGATCAGGGCTACGAGCTGTCTAAGCCATTCGTTAAGGGCATTTAGTGTGACAACTGCATTCGACACTTTTTTAATAACAAAGATAATGGCATTCATAAAATTTTTAAAATGTCACTAATGTGGCTTCTAAATATGGCGACTTCCGTCGGTTAAATTACTACCACGCTTAACCTCCCTCCTTTTTCTTTCACCTCATTGGTATTTCCTCTCCCAAAAACAATTGGAATGTCTATGTTATCAGAAACAATAAACTTTTTGCTTTTCCCTCTTTGCCCTGTCCTTAATAAGATAATTGATCGGATTTCACATCAGAATATTGAGAGTTGTGAACAAAAATACGAACTTTAAACGTTCTTATTCTTTATAAAAAAACATAAATATATAATGATGCAGAAACGTGCCTTTTTAAACTTAAAAACTCTCTTAATATTCCTACCCTAAAAAAGTAGCACAAACTTCCCAATTTCTGCAAGACTTCCATACCACTTACTTTTACCAGTCCGTGTGTCCATTCCAATTTAGTAAATCTCTTTTGTACCTGTTCCACTTTGAAACGCCCACTTTGAAAACAACAATTCGGTCTTTGCTTAAAAGGTTTAAGGAATTACTTTGAAGAGCTTGTTCGTTTGTTAAAGCCATTCGAAATTTTCCAGTTTAGTTCTTTGTGGTGGACAAAGACTCAATCATTTCGTTGATGTATAAGCAAATGTAGCATCTTTTGAGCGATTTGTTCTTTTTTTGTAACAATAAGGGATTTTAAACTTCAAAGAAGCGCAGTAGTTAAACTAGGTCGTTTCTGTGACACAAACTGACTTAAGTCATTGACTTCTTGAACCTGTTTTTTATCTAAAGATAATTAATTATTTAAAAAGGTCAAACCAGCGATTCTACAAACAGGTCACTCAAAAAAGAATCAATGCTACGCAAGAAGACCAAACCTTTTCATCACAAAACAATCTGGTTTCAAACACAGTCTCAAAAGGTTAGTGACCTAGGATACACAAACATAGTTGAAATGTTGAAATTCATTCATTCATTCATTCATACGCTTGTGCTTGGCAGGCACTTGAACTGAATCTTTGTCATGTCTTCCATTCCAGAAACTTCGTGTCATCTATATAAGCCACCAGTTTATCTGAAGGAATCTTCAGTAGTTGTGATTGTTGTGGTATTTATAAACAAGACTCAAGGCTGAGTATGTCTTTGTCATAAGTTTTTGACACATTTCACAAAGAAAAAGTGTCATAAACGAATGCTCAAGACCGTGCTCAGCCTTGAGTCTTGTTTATAAATACGAGCATTAGTATGGAGGTGTTCTTGTGTCAGCCTCCATTTGTGTTGCTGTTCCTCAACTAGCCAGTTTCCAACGACATAGTTTAACTACTAAGTGCGATGTTTGGTCGAAAACGATCAAAAGTCTTACAGCTTTCTAAATTTCACTTTTTCCCGAACCCACTCAGTTCGCAAACACAGATGGAAATCGATATATAAACGTCCTTGAAATAATTTTATCGGAGATTTCCACTGGAATATAATACAACCAAACCAACGAAGTAATCCTCTTGAAAATTAAAATGTCGACACTAATATGGTGTGATGGCGAAGCCCATCGCTTCGTATCACACCTAGTAGCAAATAATTTTCTCGTATAGAAGCAAATTGACAGTGACTTTTAAGTGTATGTGAGTGTGTGTGAAACTTTATGGGAGAATTAGGTGAAATTGGATGACAAAGATGCGTTACGTTAATGAACGGGATACATTGGCGGCCGATATAAAGTTTTAAGCGGGTACTTGTCCACCAGGAATATCTTTTAGAGTCGAAAAAGTATGAAAAAATGGATCACCTTTTTATTTTCTGTATCCTGCGCTACTCTACTATAAAATTTGCATTGAGAACACGAGTTACTTATTTGAATTTTTTTACTATGTAAATTTTAGGAGGGTGGAATGAAATTCAAGGTCTCAAGAGTTTTTTTTATTGAAGGAGATGATGAGGTCTCATATATTTACGTGAAGCTTCTAGGTAGTCCTACTAATTAATACTTGGTAGTTAGATGTAAACAATCTATATGGAGCAAACGTCTAGTGGCATGTCCCAGGTTGTCTGATTTCTAAGATTTCTAAGTTAATTAATGGATGAAAAATTAATCCTTTTTTCCAAAGATTTGCCTTGAAGTAAGAGTTTTTTTTTATGGAAGGAAATCATGAGGTCTCATATATTTATGTGAAGCTTCTAGGTAGACCAACTAATTAATACTTGGTAGTTGGATGTAAACAATCTATATGGAGCAAACGTCTAGTGGCATGTCCCAGGTTGTCTGATTTCTAAGATTTCCAAATTAATTAATGAATGAAAACTTAATCCTTTTTTCCAAAGACTTGCTTTAAAGTAATGTTTTTCTACAACTTTTCAAATACAAATATATTTTCACTAACGAAAATTCTTGGATAAATGGAAAAAGCAATCTCGGTCTGTTTATTTTTTTTATCTAGTAACTTCGGATTCATCTTTATTCTAACTATGTAACAAACTTTCCGAAAGTCGATTAGGTTTTTAAATGAAGTAATAGACAGATAATGAGTTCGGGATTACGACGAGTTCGATGAGTTTTTAACTTTAATAATTGATCTGACACTTTCTATGGTAAAATGTTTCGTGTATGGTGTTTCCTGCGCTGATTGAATTGGATATTTATTGAATTTTCTTTAAAAATGAATCACTTAGTTAATATTGGATTTATCCAATAATAAATACATTAATAATAAACATTGATATGGAAGAATGCTTCAAAGCTGTCAAAGCCAAACAGTACCATACAGTGCCAGAACTCACTTAGTACATCTACTCACGCAACAAAATCACCCAATGCTACCAAAAGAAAGAACTCCAAAAACAAACAGTATCCTGCCTCTAGTATCTTCTACAATGTGCTCCAGAAGGTGGTGATCTCTACGAGGTTTTTATTAACAAAATTCTATTACTTAAAATGTAGCTCTCGGACTTGATTGAAATACACTTAAAATTCTTTTTAATAGGTAGTTAGTTAATGTGGGTTTTATTCAATAACAATGCTTCAACTAGTTCTATTTCAGTTGCTAAAGCCAAACAGTACCATATAGTGCCAGAATTCACTTAGTACATCTACTCACGCAACAAATTCACCCGATGCTACCAAAAAAACTCCAAAAACAAACAGTATCCTTGCCTCTAACATCTTCTACAATGTGCTCCAGAAAGTGGTGATCTCTACATGGTTTTTATTAACAAAATGTAGCTTCCAGAAATATTATTTTTGCATCAAAATTTTAATGAAATTGCCTCATTGAATTATTGACTTAATTCGGTCGGTTGAATGTATGTGAAATCCTGTTATCTCTCCCCCAAATTGAATTTAGCTACAAAAGCAATATAAGTTTGACGCCCTCGGCCCTTTCCGTTGTTCCACTCATCGACTTTTAGATAAGTCTTTTGGGGAAACAAAAATAAATGGAGTTACCTGTAACAAAGTTTCTTCGGTAATTTAATAAATTATAGATAGATATATAATATAGGTACGAGAATTAGTTTTGAAAAACACCTTGGAAAACTTTGGTCAAATTATGTATGTACATTAGGTTGACATTTACTGATGTTGACTTCTTATTTCTTTCAAAAATAGTAACCGTTTTGATAGGAAGAAACAACTACTCTATATGCAGCGGCAGAAATTGAATAATACTTCTTATTCAAATGGGGCGGGTATGATCTACAAGTTCTGTATCTGTATCTGTAAAGTCTGTAGAGCCACATGTGACCCATTGTACATCCTCCCGAGGAATTGTCCTCCTAGTTTATCGTCCATCCTGTCCTTCCCAGGAAGGTGGACAGGTCACTGGGAGACATCTCCTTTATATCGGCAGGTGTAGGCCAAGACTCGCCGAACACACACTCTCTTATTGACGATAACTCCGGACACTCGCATAAGACATGCCTGACAGTTCTGTATCTGTAGAGTAGGGAGGGTGAGTGTGTAGGCTCACAGCACTTAGGCCACATGTGACCCATTGTACATCCTCCCGAGGAGTTGTCCTCCTAGGTCATTGTCCATCCAGTCCTTCTCAGGAAGGTGGACAGGTCACTGGGAGACATCTCCTTTATATCGGCAGGTGTAGGCCAAGACTCACCGAACACACACTCTCTTATTGACGATAACTCCGGACACTCGCATAAGACATGCCTGACAGTTTCATCTTCCTGTTCACACATCCTGCATAGAGGTGTGTCCACTAGCCCCATAGTATGGAGGTGTTTACTTAGTTGACAGTGACCAGTCAGAAATCCTACTGTTAAACGTAGGTTTTTCCTGGTCATCGCCAAATATTTCTTCGGCGCCAGCTTCCGAGGGTCGCCCAGGGTGATCCTGGCAAAACTGCATCCTTTGATTCCATCCCATCTCTCAAGGGATTGAGCATGGGTGTAACGTTTGGTTAGTTCCGCAATTGTCGAAGTCGTTAGGCCGTAGGTGTCACTGGGTCCTAGAATTTTCAGTCCAGCGGCTTCCCTGGCTAAAGAATCGGCTTTACTCCTGACGTTCCCTTTAACCCCCCTCAGGATAATATTGTTATCTGCCGAGGCGTTAGCTAAATCTTGGTGGCACTCTAGTACTATCCCCGATATAACACGTTGTCTGTTCAAGGCTAATAGGGCTTATCTACTATCAGTGCAGATTGCTATGTTTTTGCCAGAAATTACTTTTCTGGTTAGTTCTTTTGCGTCAATTGAGATACCAGCCAGTTCTGTTTGAAACACGCTGGTATTGTTTTCCATTCCCCATCAAATCATTAGGCTTAGTGCTCTGCAGTGAACTCGACATCCTGAGCCTTCTTCTTCTTCTGTATATATGCGTATTGTTTTTGCAGCATATGATCTACATGTTTTAACCATCCATACTAGTTTGCAATTAAAAGGAATTACATAATTTGCAGACCGGTTTTTGTAAATGTCCCCTTGTCAGTACAAGGTATATGTTATCCGTCGGGGAGCTCTAAGACACAAAGTACTTTAAATTCTTCCTACATTATAGAGGATCTAGCAGATCTTGCACCCGCGTTCTAGATCCTTTTTTAGTGAGTTTTATTTTTAGAAGCATTAATCATTGAGTTGACAAATTGGGTTTAAATATTCCACATCTTCTCTAAACTTTAATGCCTGAAAATTGATATCTTTTTAAAAACACCCACGTGTAAAACAAAGTCCATCCATCAATTTGTTTTATATAGATTTACGTGAAACGGGGTTGAAAATTAAAAATTTTCATGAAGCGGCATCGTGAAGGTAATGTAGGTCAGTCGATATACAAATAACTTTAGGATAAAATTTTTTATAGAAGAATATCTAATATTGGTAGAAAGGAAAATATTGATAACGATACTAGGACCAGAGATAACAAGAATTGGAGAAAGAAGATTAAAAAGTAACGTGGAAACGAAAAAGGAAGCAGGTGGAGAAAATATAGTCCGATATGTGGAAGCAAGGAGACTGGAATTGATGGGACATATTATGAGAAGAGCTCCAGCAAAAATATTAAAGAGAATAACAACATGGTATCCATTGAAGACGGGAGCAAGAGGAGGACCACGAAGCAGTTGGTGGAATCAAGTAGAGGAAGATATAATGACATTGAATATCAGAGACTCCAAAATAAAATGTAGAGGCAGAAGAAAATGGAGAGCTATAACTTACCTCGTTAACAGGATTAAACACAGCTCTATTGAGCAAGCCATAATCCCTCGGGATTGAATGAATGCTGATGCTGATGAAGTTACGTTTAAATTGAGAAAAAAGAGTTTTAGCAGTGTACATATGTATATTGAAAAATTCTTAGCCTACTATAAAACCAAACAAAATTTTAATGTCAAAATATTTTATTACTCAACTTATTCTCCTTTTAATTGAATACATTCATTACAGCGAACCTGCAACGTCTCTAGACCTTTCTAAAAAAATGTTTCTTCTTGCTTTGCAAACCAGACCTCTACAGCATTTATTACCTCCTCGTTGGAAGAAAATGTACGACCTTTTAAACTTTTTTTCGGTTTAGGAAAGAGATGATAGTCATACGGAGACAAATCTGGTAAGTAAGGGGGGCGTTCTAGTAATTCAAACCCTGAATCACGAATTTTTTGCATGGCAGCATGAGATTTGTGTGCAGGGGCGTTGTCCTGCAAAAACAAAACACCTTTGGATAGCAATCCGCGTCTTTTCTCTTTAATTTTTTCCTGTAGAGTCGTCAGTAATGTCGAATAGTAATCTCAAGTTATTGTTCTACCCTTATTCAAAAAATTATTCATCATTACTTCATGGCAATCCCAAAAAACTGAAGCAAAAACTTTTCCAGCAGATTTTTGGACACGAAACTTCTTAGGTCTTGGAGAGGACGAAGGACATTGATCACCAGGGGTATTAAGCATATCTTCGTAAATTTGCTTACCTCTCAACCCTTTCAAATACAGGTACTCGATGATGGCTCGATACTCCAATTTTTCGATTTTCACAATTTCGGTTTTGACGTCCAACTTCACACTGACCCTTCTAATGAGTTTTTGCTCGTTGCTATGGTAACGCAATCTTTTGTTGATGCATGGAACTGATCTAGGCTAACTAGATGTCAATACATCCTCGTATACATCAAAATCTTATACGAAATTCGTCTCAAGTGATGAAAAATTACAGAATGATCAATATTTTGTATCCTAAATAAGTGTATATAACAATATGTCAGAAAATTTCACTACAAATATGGGACTAAGACAGGGAGGGAGCCTAAGCCCTTTGTTATTCATTATCTACATGGATGAGATTATAAAGAAATGCACAAAACTAAGTAAAAAAGTATGTGTGGGACATTTACAATTGTGCATACATCAGTGAAGAAGCATTTGCAGACGATGTCATATTAATAGCAAAAAATGAAAGAGAGCTACAAGAAAACATAAATGTGTGGAATGCAGCAATCATGGACATGGGAATGAAAATAAACAAAAACAAGACAAAAGTTATGGTCATTGGACACGACAAAGAGGAAATAAATGTAAGAATAGATAAAGACAAAATAGAGCAAGTTGAACATTTTCAGTACCTTGGAACAATAGTAGACGAAAACGGAACACAGGAAGCAGATATTAATAATAGAATAGTTAAAACTAACGAACTATACTATGACATGAATACAAAGTTTATCAACAAAAAAGAAATATCTAAAGAAACGAAATTGAAAGTATTCAAAACAATATATCGACCAATACTTACATATGGATGTGAAACATGGGTGTTAACAGGACAACAAAAAAGTAAAATACAAGCGACAGAGATAAAATATTTGAGAAGAGTAAGAGGTGTAACAAAAGAGGATAGAATGAAAAAAATAGATATCAGAAAAGACCTGGGTATACAATCAACCTTAGAATTTGTAGAAGAAAGACAACTACAATGGTGGGGACATTTACAACGTATGGATGAACGAAGAACAGTAAAGAGAATATGGAAAGCAAAAATTTAAAAAAATTAAAAAAGGGGCAGACCAAGAAAAACTTGGGATAAGGTAATAGCTGGATTACTGGATGAAAGAGGAAGAAGCTGGATAGAAGCGAAGGACTTAGCTCAAAATAGGAAAGAGTGGAAAAAATTCGTGACGAAAGAATAGCTGCAACACACCCTACACCACTAAGTGGTAGAAGGGCTTTAAGGTTATATATAATAATAATAAATAAGTTTATATGTTATATTTCGTAAAAAAATAATCTCACACAAAATATCTATCGGATTATACAGGTAAATCTTTCGCTGTGTAGCAGCTTTTAACGAAACCACATTCATTGATGCCAAAAGCCCCGAAAGCCGCCGTATTTCTGTACCAGAAAAGCTTCAAACTTAGACTTGTAAATACTAATGGGCGAAGTGCACGAAATCGGAATTCCTTTTTGTTTGGACGGTTTTCGTGGGAACAAAATTAGGAGATACTTTCTCGTTTTAATTAAAACTTTTCGAGTATATAATTTATCTACAGAAGTTTACCATTAAAATGAATGAGAGATTTGGTACATTATATAGTTGGATCAATTGGTCCTCAAGTAATTATACATTGAAGTACAGTACAATCTTCACTCCAAAATATTGCGATTAGATTTGGGGATACCAACAAATATACCTTTTTTTTGTTGTAATGATGTGGCTTTAATTATTTTTAAAAAAAGTAACGCTAATGTAAAAGGCAAAAAAGTTTTGCGTACATTTATGCCGCATACGTGGCCTATGTGGCGCCCTCTACAAAATACATCGAAATAGGTACAGAATTATGATTTTCCATATCAAAAAACCCCCAACCTCAAATTTTTGTACATATACGTCAAAAAGCGTTGAAGTTAATGTAAAAAACGAAAATTGAAATTTCGTGTTCAACACCCTGTATCTCTCTTAATATCAACATTTTATTGAGACTAGTTGATTTAAATCGCAATATTTTGAAGTGAAGATTATACTGTATTTCTTTGTACAATAACTTAGGGACCACCCTGTATATTATAGTACCTCCGTTTTGGGAACTCCTCTTCGCTCTGTTCTTTTTTGGTCTTTTTTGGCCTCACTGTACTTATATTCAAAAGTGATTGAGCAACATGAATATTTAGATATAAATTACTTACAATTTTTAGTATGGAGGACAAAATGAATAATGAGTTATATTAATCAAACTGATTACACTATTTTTTCTCAAACGTTGTAAGAAAATCTATATTTTTTTTCATTTAGTTCGATATCCTTCAACATTATTCTTTGTCTGCACTCACAGGTTACAATAACATTGATTAAATATCAAAAGTCCTATTTGTCTTATCAAAACAAATCGTTTTATTTTCAATGTACCCAGGTATTGGATATATTGGAACTTTTAAAATGCAATGAATGTCTAGAGGGTTAAAAATTGCTTTGCGATTCAATTCGAATTGGAAGCACGAGAAAATCGGTCAAATTAGCCTACTTTTAACCTCACAAAATGGACGAATATTTGAAATGTCATTTTAGTTTATTTCAAATGAAATAAAATACTGGACATTTTTTTAGAAGAAAGAGTAGTTTGTACAAGTGCGGAAAAATCACTTTTGCACGGGTGATGTACAGTATCTTTTCTACGACCTCGTGTGATATACGTTACTTTCTATATGGCATCGTATGTAAAGTCCCCGAAAATGCGCTTTACGTCATAAAGATGGCTGCCCCATGGTGTGACGTCATTTGTTTACGTTCTTACTCGTGTATCACGCTATGAGTTTTTGTGACCTAATTTGTTTAAGACAGCTTTAAAAATGGATAAAGCCGAAAAAAAACTTTGTATTCCAAGTATTGCATTGTTCCAGTGTGTAAATCAACGTCTATTAAAACTCCAGACAAAATATTTGTTACTTTACCTGGTGGCGCAAGCAAAAATACACTTAAGAGAAGGGCATTATGGTTGCAAGCTATGCGTCGAAACAAAGACGATATTTCGACAAATACTACTACTTTTGTTTGTGAAGACTATTTACACTTCTATGCTGGTAATTTTCATTCTTAAATAGTTTGAGGTTATGTACCCATATGTCTAGGAATCAACCATAAAAACTTCATTTTCTCACAACCACAGATCAAAATATGGTTGGTATTATATATCAACCATTATATATTATATAAATAATACATAGTTTAAATCGTACTTACGATAATGCTTTAACTCCTCTTATTTCCTCTGCAGCTGTTTGAATTCATAAATTCAAGCAGCATAAATGAGTCTACTTTGGGCAAGTTATCAGTTTGTGCTTTTACA
>CAJUYI010004303.1:0-19081 GCA_910591695.1 Galerucella pusilla
TCAAATTTCAAGTGTCATAAATTCAGAAATTTAAATAATCAACTAAGTCCTAGACACTACATCCGCTTCAAGGGATTGCCCACAGTCGGGGTACTATCCCTCCTACTGTTGGATGGCTTTCTTAGTGTTCTCCAAAGAATAGGGGTAGAAATGCAAACGTATCATAGCAAGAACCAAACCTCCTAACAGATGTCTGTTAATCTCGGAAAAGTTGTAACAGTTATTTCTGTTTAAAAAAGGAAATTAGAGGAATCTCATTTCAACAGTTCCATTCAATACAATAAAGAACTAAATATCACAAAACAAATAGCAGTTAATAATTATTTAACCAACAAGTGTATCAATGAGGGTCATTAACAATCGAGATAATTCAACGCACGAGCAGAGCGAGCGAGATTTCGAATCTCATATCGTTTGCAAAGTGGGAATAATGACGGCAAATGTGCGGAACAAACTGCGAAATTCCCAGATTTAACACCAAACATCAGTTTAAACCTTTCCGTGAATACTTGTTTTGTGAGTAACAGCATCCAAAATATCAAGGATTTAATTTTTTGTTGTTTATTCTCCGTACATTTATGCATTTAATTAATTTCAAAGCTGCTTCCTACTACAGATCCTCCTCATCCCATTAATTTACAAAACTGTAGGTATATTTATGTTCAATTTCTCCTGGGAGCTCTTCCAGATGCAACAATTTTAATTTGGATTTTGTAACAACCCGAGGAGTTTAGCTGTTTACCAATTTATTCACTCTGCAGTAGGCAATTTACATATCAAGTGTTTAGCAAATTAGGAAATTTTAGTAGGTACTTTTGAAAAATATTTGGTTCGGGTAAATTACATTTCTCCACGACTAAATAATAACGCACAAATTATTTTTACATATTTAGCTGCATAATGATATAAATTCTTCACACCAGTGAATAATAAAAAGAATTCACTCTCGTTAGCCAATCACATTCTACTATTATCAGAATTCACGATAAAATGAATTAAAATGAATAAATCAAATCGTCTCTTTAAAACGTCAAATACCTAAGAACGCAAGTCGCTTCTGACAGCGCGTCAATTGAAACGTCAAAATCATTATAAAATCATAATTTTATGTATTATAAGAGAAAAAAATGGACAACAGTAGCGATAGTGAATATGTACGCCTCCCGGAATAAATTTCATTTATAAATGTAAGGGTTCCGATTAAAAATATGAGTTATGTGTATATATATATTTACTCTTTACATTTTTATAAATATGCTCTATAGCCTAGTGGTAGTTGACTATGGCGCGGACGATCGGGGTTCGATCCTCACTGGAAGTTTTTTCTTTCTAGTCGTGGAGAAAGGATAGTCTATTACTTGTGTGGAATGGCTATTATTCACTTGGATAATTCCATAACTCACTCACTGCGCTCCCTCGTTTTGGAAACTTCATCCGCGTGAATAATAGCCATAATTCTGCACTCGTTGAAGAATATACTATTCTGCAACACTTGGAAGATTATTCTATAAAATATTAAGTATGCCTAGAATATACATTTCATTGATTAAATTAGCTCCTGTGTCCTGACTTGATCAGCGATCACTAAAAACAGCAAAATTATGTCTGTATTGTAAGAGTAAGGAAGCTATACTGAATTCCCTGAAGTTTCTAGTCTATAACTTGAAAGTAATAATTATTTTTGAAGAAGACTTTGAACTGAGTGTAAATGTGCTTATATAACATTGTCATCATACGTTCAAAAAAATACGTTCTCCTATCGAAATCGTCTTCCACGCGCTCCGGAGCATCACTTTAAAGTTTAAAGTAATGCATTTTACTCTTCTTTAATATTCGAAAAATTTATGTGTGGTTAGCGTTGAACAATGGGGCTGCTTTCCGACCAGAATTATACGGGTTTTCTTGAAGCATAATATCCAATGTCGTATCATCACTCTCTGTATTGGTAGCTACTTAGTTGAATTTGAAATCTATTAAGGGGCATCTACCAAATTCGACCTTGCACAATTATTATGCTTTGTATATTTTTTTGTTTCCCTACGTCCTCACGTTTAAGTTCACATAACGAAAATTTTATTAGAAATATGAAAGCTCCGCAACATGCAGGTAGCCAAGCGGTCCAAGCGGATTTTGGTTCACGTACTACTCTATAAGCTTCACTGAACTGGGAGACCGCCGAGACCGGCGAGCGTTGCATCAACAATGGAACGGCACGCGACTACCGAAGCAGAGAGACAATTTCAGTCATAGAAGGATAGAAAAGCGAGAGATGGATTTTTATCCGATATTTTAGTGGTAGCAACTGAATTTCAATAAGGAATTGTACCGTAATAAGTAATTTGAGGATTCTGAGATTTTTATATAGTATTCATAAAGCTTCAAATTAGACTTCTTATCAATTAGTTTTTCCATTTAATCCATATTTAATTATTTACAAGGGCTCAAACTTTGCTTAATATGTGTAATTACCTCATGATTCGTATTTTTTTCAACAAAATTTGGTTAGCATTTCAAAGTTTTTATTCGATGAGAACTCTAAGTTCAACATTAATCTACATGATATATTTTTTTCTTAATTTTCAATACATCCATTACCTCACAATTCTTTGCCAAAAATACGTCGATATTTTGTCAAATCGCTGCCGATAGATTCCCCTTAACATTCGATCGTATTCACAAGTTTTTTGTTGCTTTTGAATTGATTATTTCTTTACGAATTAAAGAAAAACAGCTGCTTCCATTATTCAGACAAATCTTCAGTCTGTAGTTAAACCCATGAATATTTCCAAATGTACATAAAATATCAATATGTGGTAACATGTTTGTTAAGCTATTTTGGACGAGAATGCCAAAGTGAGAACCCGCTTCTCCTGCTTAATGCTTTAAGTTATACTATTTTCATTCATTATTATTGATGTTATTAATGTCATATATTTAAACGTAGAAGTAGAAGATTGAATGCTTTCAATGTTAGGTTAGGTTAGGTTAATAAAACGTGATATATTTTTATGGTTACTGTTCCACACTTTTCACATTAATAAATACTTGTTAATTGAATCTGACCTTATTTATTATCTAAGCATCTCATTTATAAATGAAAACCTTCGATCCATGCTTCACAAGGCACAGACCAATAAAAAAGAACTGCCAGACTCAGCTTTGAGTGATTAAAAAATAAATTGTTAAGAAAAGTGCACCTTCTATTGACTGCAATGACAAATGATGTTGCAATTGATTTCGAGAGTTGCTGAAGAGTTTAAGACGTTGCTTCGCAATCTGTAATAATAATTTCCAATTGATAAAATGCTAGAACCAGTTCCAGCTAAATCAATTCCACTGAGCAGAAAATCTCAATAAAAATAAATATTTAGTCATTAGTCGTCGAAGAAGATAAACATTTTTTCAAATTGAAATTAGATGGAAAATTTTTGACAAAAACCTCAATGCGACCGTTGTGGATCAGATAATGGATTTATTATTCTAGTTAATTGTGTGTGCCTTTATCGGAAGGTCAACTAGAGGGTTTCATAATAACTGTTATGGCTAGAGGGTATTGAGAGAACACAAGACCGGGGTTATACGCAAATTGGTACTATGCTAATAAGGTCACGTTGTGGCAATAAAAAGCATTATATAAGTCGATAGTTGGCAGTGAACTTACACCATTTGAATTTTGATATAGAATGGCTTAATGTTGCATAAATGTGCACTTTGTGCTTTTGTAAATACGCGTATATTTTCTATAACGATTTATTCGCAAATATCTACCAGACAAAATTCAATATTACAAATGGAGAAGTAGAAAATAATAATAAGAGACAAATCCACCGAAATGTATGTATCTCACAAATCAATTTGTATCAATTTAACCTGTTTTTATAAGCTTTTATTTAAAAATGTTCACTAGCTATTTGACATTATAGTGTTTCTTGTTCTCTGAGCAATTGAAATTATTCCAGAAATGTAACCAATGATCAGTCAATATTTACGGAAAAAGGGGCATTGTGAAGCAAGACCGAATAACTGATATTAATGGTTAGTTGTTAAAAAGTTCTGAAAGGAATTGGGAAAAGTTCCATAACTTTAAACTGCCTCAAACTTTGAAACTAAACAAAGGAATGTTGTAGAAGTACAGTACAGATAAATCGTAAAAGAAAAATATAATTCAAGTTATTTAAAAGTTGTGGTAAGTTTTCAAATTTGAATAATGTACTGATATAAAAACTCAAAAACCGTATTGCACAACTTTCTTCACGCAATTTCTAATATAAAAAAATTAAATCCAATGTGAAAATTTTGGAAAATTGCCCCATATTTTGAAAATGAAACAAATCAAGATCGTGGCTAGTTTAACAAGAAGATAATTTATGATATCTTAAGTATTTTATTCACGGATGTTTTAAACTTTTCATTCCCCCCCTTCCCTACGAAATAGTATATTGTATCAAACTATTTTTTTCTTCGATCGTTGATTTACATTTAAAAAATTAAATAAAAAATATTAATATTGAAATATTGATATTAATTGTACAAACTGTACAATAAATGTAAATATCAACAATTAATTTGCGTTCTAGAATATCGTTATTAGATGTTTCTTTTATTTCTTTCATAATAACTTTATCAATATAAAATTAGAACTAAACTTTGTTTCATTTTATTGTAATAGGCCATTTTCCTACTAGCGTGCGGAAAACTCCACTTTTCCGCACTCATTTTAAGGCTAAAGAGTCACTTTTCCTCACTAGTGCGGAAAAGTAAATTTGTCAAGTTTTTGGGAAGTATATACTTACATTTGAATATTTAAAATATATATTTGTATGATTGTAGTTTACCGAATGACTGAAAAATTAATAAATTTATTATAATTCTGCTATAATTTTCAATGAAAGAAAAACTTATTTTTCAATCATTTTTTAATGGCCCTGGTATAAGTCTCATCAAATGAATGTCAAATAATAATAATTAATTTGTTGATATGTATTTAATAGGAAATGTTTCTTTATGTTGACTTTTGGGTTTTTTCCGCATGCTAGTAGAAAAAATAGTGTACCTAACACGTGCGTAAAGTGACTTTTCCGCACGCGATTGCTGGCCGAACTCGCTAAAGCGTCGTTCGGCCATCTGCAATAGCGTGCGGAAAGTATCACTTTCCGCACTAGTTAGGTAAACTACTATTTTTATTTTAAATAGGCAAGCGAAAGCGAAAGTAAAACATGCTAGGTTATCGGTAGCTAAGTATGAAAAACTTAGTTGTCAAAAACTGTGTCCTGACAACGAACACATAAGATGTCAAATATTTATTTAGATTGGAAATTAAATGTAAAATTACAATTGTTGTAACGGTCTTTAGATTTTACCGGTAACAAACTTCTGCACGCAATAATTGCTGCTTCTTCGCAGAAAGAGATATCGAACCTTAAATGAATCACCAGCTTGTGTTGACCGGAATAGATCGATTTTAATCACGAATATGATCTATTCTATTTGATCAAACTAAGCATAACTATAATTATTTTGCTAGCATCGTTATTATTAATAAGGTGATTGTATTAATCACATTAGCGCATAGTTATTGAGGTTTACGGAAATCAATATAATGTTTTTATGATGAATGTAAGGATTTCAATGATTGTAATAATGTATGTGTTAATTAACCTCTAAAGAACAACTTGATCACAGCCATGCATTAAGTTGATGTATAAGTGATTAAATAAAACTATTTGAACTCAAATCCATTTCCAAAGTAAATAAACCAAGCACTTTTTTGATTGAATTAATGCTAATGTTTTGATCATTTCAATACTTTAAATAATCACGATAATGACTAAGAATTATTGACTTGTTTCTGTAAAACCCACCCTAGAGACTTGTTGCAATAGCAAGACACTAATTGCACTAATTGCAACTGAACTGAGATTCTGATTTGTTTTCGAGTGTGTGAAGTGAAAACATGGTTTCGCGTTGGTGACAATTTTGATTTTTGATTTTGCATTCAATTTATTACTGTGCTCGTAGTGTAAGTGGTAGGTGAGTGATCTAAAAATTATGTGGAGCATCATTCAAATTGGATTGGAGATCTGAATTTCCTGCAATAGTATCCTTTCTTAGAGATGAACAGCACGTCAAAGATAAAAACATCAGAACACTGTTGGGATAGATTGACGACTGAAACTGATAATGAGAGTGAGAATTTATAGTTTAACTCATAACCTGGAACGTATAGTTTACAAATGAAAATCTATTATTTTAGATGGGTGTGATGCCGCCTTGTTGTGGAGCCTACACGGTTATATGGTACCTATCAATAAAATGGGAATGGAATGGACATATTTTTGAAATACACTTTTTTAAATTCAGGAATGACCGATCATGCGCAAAAGTGAATATACTCGGAGAATATTTGAAGAACATGCTTTGCGTATAAACACAAATAATATAAGACTCTTGATAATTTCACTGTAGTAATACTAATACTCTTGGTAGTATAAATTTTGTAGCTTGTGATTTCGATGTACATTGTATCATTTTCAAGGGATTTCACACAGTAAGAGCAGAAAAAATATATTTACAAACGACATCATAAGTGATATGACTTTTATAAGTAGGTACCTACTGTATGCGCATAAATTAATAGTTTTATAACTATATCAATTCTGAATCTTTATTAAGCCGTAGTAGGATTAGCACGAGTTTTCCATCTGCAAAAAGTTTAAGGTCTTCATTAATGAATGAAGTCATGATTCAAACAGCTAATTTTGGGAACAAGGTATTATAAGTCTTGCATAAGCCACAATTTATAGGTTCTACAGTACAACCGCCCTTTAATAGAAAATATGGATTGAATTGATGATTTTGATGTATAATGTCAGCAGATAATGAATTTGATTAATTTAATAAGCTACTGGTTCAATCATGCACACATTATTATTATTGAAATTATTGCAGGCCGAGCACTCATCTCTAAAAAAGATGGGCAGCCACTAATGATATGTAGACGTTTCGAACTTATTGTTTATCTCAATCAGTACAAAATATATAACGCTTAAATCAATTACAATAACGATTAGGTTAATTTCTAGTGGTGATCAATTTTGCTCTCCAAATTAATAAACAATATGATTGGATTAATGTTGATGATGATTATTTACTGGACAGAGGAGATCAGTTTTGTTCTTGAAGTTAATAAACAAAATGATTAGATTAATGATTATGATGATTATTTACTGGACAGAGGGGATCAAGTTTGTTCATCAAGTTAATAAACAAAACGATTGGATTGATGTCTACAATGATTGTTTACTGATCTGTGGACATCATTATTGATCTTCATACATACAACAAATCAATAACTTGTGTGATTGTATTAATACTTGGTGATTGGTCAATTACATGCAAGTGATTGTCTTAATCACATTGCGTATCGGCTGAGTTTTATGGATCAGAATGATTGATTCAATTCATTTTTAAATTGTATGGTAGCTACTTTTTCATTCTGTGTTCAATGGAATTCATTTTTAACTAAATTCTAGCCAAATTTTAAACTTTATGAAAGAATAATTATCATTTGACAACTGTCAAAATATTACACGAATGTTACCAAAGTAACGGTAACCCACGCCTTCTACCCATTTTATTGCAGTCTACAGAGATTTTTTTACATCTTTAAACTGTGTGTTTTAATAATAAAATCGGGGGAAGAATGAAAAGCTTAATACATTACTCGCTGCAAAAGCCCTTCAAGGTGCTCGGAGGTATTCCAATAGCCTCGGCTACGCTTTGCTTCGCCTCGAATTTTTAAATACACCTCGCACCTAAAAGTAAGCTTTCGGAGCTCGTAATGTAAATAACTATTTCAACAATTTGCTTCGAACAGTGGCAAAAAAGTGTCAAACAGAGGTTATGTTATAGCATATTCTACTATGTGCACTGGTGCGCACCCAGCTCGACTTTTTAAAGTGCCGTGCAGATTTCCATGTTCGGATGGAAATCCGCGTGATCGGCTATGTGCATGGCACGAGTGTAGAGCAATTATTCTTGTTCGGTCTATTGTCACCGCTCGGAGAAACTTTTTGGAACTGGAATTTTTAGCAGTTCACCTAAACATAACCTATTATTTTCAATAATTAATAACGTACCCAGTCAAACGTGAAACGTCAAGCACATTTTACTATCCGAACAAAAAACGGAGAGCGGGCTCCATGCTATTTCGCATTATTCTTATTTCGCATTTTCTTCGTTCATGACTGAACAAACACGGCACCAGTTCTTTTTGTAACCGCACTTGCATTTTAAAGTTTCGAGTTTGCACCGGGCTAGCGTAAGATAGTCGAATACGCTATTACACACAAAGTTTTGTCAAAGTGGTAGAGCATTAATAGGGTTATGTCATTTATATACCTACAAAGAAGCCAGCCATTCGCATTGAAATTTCGATTGAAATAAATACATATTTGCTCATCATCCGAAATGGCTGATTTATTTGGTCGCACTTTTCAAATAAGCAATTAAATTGACATAATATTTGGATATGTCCATATATTATTTTTATATGTTAACAAACATAACTTAAGCCTCGAAAAAAAAAGCTCCACAAATGGCTTTTACTCGATGGCAAAAAAACGATAGCAAAACATTTCCATCAATATTCTTGACTTCTTAAACCGTACACCAAAGATGTTGATGAATTCTTTCACAACTATCTCGACTTTTTTCAGGAATCAAACTAAAAACTGCTTGCTCCGATTTTTTTTATTTATGAAGTCTATTATTAGCTTAACTATTACTGCTATCAGTCTAAATCATTTTCATAGATTTAATTTCTTAAAGTTGTGGAAAGTGTCATTCACACCAATGCATCACCAATGCATTCACACCCTTCGTGCTGCAAACAAAGTGCTCATGCGAAAACTTCTACTTCTCAAACACCTTAGGTAAATTAAATATTCTTATATCTCATATAATTTTTGAACTAGTCTTTAAAACCATCCAATTTGGGCCACTCTGTTAATTATTTCTATCAACCTATAAATCCGAATCTATGTCTTACTAAGATTCTAACGAATTTATGCAAAACATGTCATTTCTTTGAAAATAAGTTATGTCTTATTGCTCTGGACGTTTATTCCTGAACAATGAGCGGCATAGATTTATGGCGAATGATCACATGAGGTGATCGTCGTTATATTCTTGGCCCGTGATCCGATATTATTGATCTCATAAAAATCATACGCTCTGGATCGCAAGGTCCGAAATAGAGGAGCAGAGTCGAATGAAATGGGCGCTTGCCTAGAAAAGAAATTTTTTCATGGAAATTTGTTTACATTCTGTCATAGAGAAATAAGTATATAATTACTACTTCTCCAAGCATTCCGTGATTATTCTGTCAGTTCTGTGTTTCTTTGAATCTTAAATTCATGTGCAGAGTTGAAAAAGAATACTTTGTCGTGAGTTTTGGTGGTTTTATTGATTTTCAGTGTTTTTAATCGGTGTTTTATAATGGACATGGAGAACTATTATTTTTGGCACGTAATGATGGAGAATTTAGGCAGGCAGAGGAGGAATTACGAATTGACGAAGATAGGGGCTCCAGGTTTTTATATGACCATCGCTTGGAAGCATGCCGTTTGTGGGGCACTTCTTTTGTAAGAAGTGAAACGCGACTGACTCATTTTTATTCAACTTTAATAAGTACTAATTTAATACTTCCTTTTTCAGTTAAATTCCCATATGAGACGACTATGGCTCCTCCGCCTTATTTTCAAGAATGATCTGGAAAACGCAACATCTAGAAAAACCCGGCGCATCCACCAAAACTTCGAGTTCTAGAGGTTTCTAGAAAAACATACGTGCGAGTATAAATAGGCGACGAGCATCGCAGCGGAGTAAGTTAGTCAGTTAGTGTTGATACTGAAAGAAAGCAATCGCGTCTCGATAAAGTGTTTATTAAGTGACTCTCATATAAATTATAGTTAGTGTGTGTTTAGTGTGACATATAAATTATTAAATAAGGACTGTATTTAAATATAAATCTGTAAATATAAATTAACTGTAAATATAAATTAGAATAAACGTTACAATAACAAATATAAAAAGTAATAAGTGACAGAAGATTATGACAACCGTACAAAAAAGAGGCTATAAATAAGTAAAAAGTAGATCTTTTGTATTAAATAATGCTGGCAACAACGCAATAATTTTGAACGTTCACATGTAAGTCCAAGAATCAGTCGATTTCGATCGTGGGAGTCGATAAATCGCCCGGGATAGATCCCATCGTACGAGAGAGGCACCGGATCGCATGATTTCCAAGAATAGCTACCCTGGGATCCTACTCTAGTAGCTTTTATAGTCACCAACTATGGAAAAAAATATTGAAAATTTTTCGAGTTATCATGTTTTTTCGGGTGCTCATTTTTTTCGTTTTTACATCTACTTTCAATTGGAATAAAAAAATAGTAGTCACAATAGAAAAACATGCTCGAAAATACAAAAAAAAGGAAAAAGTACGTTTTTCAAGTGTGCATTTGTGCTTAATTGTTATAAATATGTTCAAATTTTTGAAAAGATCCAGAACAAACCTCACCATTTACGGGAATGAATAGAAAAAAGCTGTGTATAACTTTTTTTAAAGACCATACCTACATTTATTAATGTAACCTTGATTTTCCTTTCTTGTCTCATCAAGTCTAAAGGAGTAAGGTGTACTCCCAACTTTTTATCAGTCTTCAGTAGTTTTTTAACTGAACGGGCAGCGAATCGAAAATATATTTATAAATTTCAAGCGATTGTGAGCCATGAAACGATCAGGACAGAATAAACCATAAAATCTCCTGTGATCCTTCATTTTTATACATTCTCGACAGACCGTACTCAATAGATGAATGACCGTTCGTTAAGAAATGAAAGATTTCTCCATTAAATATATGAATGCTTCGCTGGAAATGACAAAAAAGGTGAGTAGTAACTGCTCATAAAAACCGATCCAAAACGATAAAAATTTTATTTGAAAAGCTGCATTACCGTTAAAACACGATAGGTATAATAATGTAGGAAAAATGAGTTTCGCATTTTAAAAGGCTCAACGCGCAATTCAATCTCGTGATCGTATTGTCAAACAGACCAGTCGCCAGCTTGAAAAGGAGATGAAGCTACAAAAAAAACCAATAAAACAATGTGATACGAAACGATATAATACTGAGTACAATTACATTTTCCTTTGTGGAATGAAATTTAGCAGAAAATGAGAAAAATAAGTTTTTTTTATCAAACAGATCGAATAACGTCCCATAGTCGCGCCATAGATTATATTGAACAAGATTTTGGAGAGCATTTACAAAATTTTCGAGCGACTTTTAATAATAGTACAGTAAATAAGGGTATCAACCTTGAGAATAGGTCGGGCCGGTGTCATTTTTTTTTAATTTGTAGGTATTGATGTGTACATTAACCTCTCAAAATCTCATATATGGCGGAATGACCGCAAGACCCTGAAAATCGCCCTGAAGAGCCCAAAAAATCCATTTTCCCAACTATTTTGGTCCATATCTCCCAAAATATGGCACCTAGAGATTTCGGATTTGAACAGAAATGAAGATCAGATCAATGCCTACAAAAATGGTACCTATCGTTTTCGTCGTCAATTTGGTGGTTTTCGAGATAACGGGCCACAAACGCGCGCCGTATTTTTTACATCTGACCTGGATCTCGGGAGGCGCTCTCAGCTCCTTAATTTCTGAGCGGATGGACAATTTTTCTAATTACTCGGGTAAAAATGCATATTTTTTTATGATTCAAAGTTCATTTGAAAGGAGAAATCTGCATCTATAATATCTTGTCACTGGTTTTTTTTTGGGCACCCAGAATTTTGGGAATTCCTGCCAAAGCAAAATTTTGGTCGATATTTTGACCCCCCCTATGAATCTAGTTGTATTTTGTCTATAAAAAGTATTTTGACCGAATCCTTCCGAATAATGGGACTTTGAAGGGTTTCGAAGACACTCCGGGGGATTACATAAACATTTTCTCGCGCATTCCAATAAACCACGTGTTTTCGTCAGGGGGGTTTTTCCGGATTTTCGGAGTTTTCCGAAATTTTATGGAAAATCCCGGAATTTAGGGATAATGGATCCTTTTATCGGGTTCTGATACACCTCATTCGAAAGCTTATGTTCTCCCCTTGAGAACGGTACTTTTTTTTTTCATTTCAACTCTTTTAGTTTTCCGGAAAATCTAGAGAATCTCTGCTCCCCTGAAAATCCAAGTTTTTTTTTTTCATGATTAAAATGGGCTGTACCACGCTATGTTCATGTAAGAGAGCAGGACTGAAGTGCTCGATTATTTGTGGTTCATGTCATTCAGGCCCGTGTTCTAATTACAAGGATGAGGATGAAGATGTGATTGTATCAGCTGATCAAGCAGAGGGAGGGGCAGAAATTGGTGGAGGTGAAGATAGAGAGCTAGAGGAGCAAGAGGAAGAAACAGAAGGCATGGATGGAGAGGGGGTTGATGATGTCAGCCAGCAACATCCATCTGAGATAAATGTGTTGGAATGGTGATGGATAGATGTCTAATTGTTCATGTATGTTCCAATTCTCATATACTTTCAAAAATAAATCTTATTTTTCAAAAACTTTTTTGCCGAATTATTGAAAATGACTTGCCAAAAATTGGCAGACCTCTAGGCTACATTGCCGAAGACCTAAGAGCTCCAAGGATCAGGCCGAGAGTACAAAACAGCGTTCTCAACTCCAAAAATTTTCAGGAAACAGATAGTTATTGGGGGCACCTTCATTGCCGGGATAATTACGTGAGGAGGGAGAAAACTAGTGGCGCCATCTACGATTGACCCTCGAAGTTCAAAAAATCAAGATACGTGTATATCCAGTCCCCTTGGCTCACACATTGGCTGAGAAAATGCCGTATTTTTATTTTCAAAGCATGATAATTTTCGCGACCCCTTTTTTGCAATAAATATTGGGTTAGCGAAAAAAACCATGGGGACCATTTTTGTAGGTATTGAACTGCTCGTCATTTCTATCAAAACCGCAAATCTCTAAGTGCCATATTTTGGAAGATATCGGCCAAAAACGTTTTTGGGCTCCGAGGGCCATTTTCCGGGCCTTGCGGGCATTTCTCCACATATGAGATTTTGAGAGGTGAATGTAGCCATCAATACCTGCAAATTAAAAAACCTATTTTCAAGGTTTGGCCTTGTTCTGGACTACCGTTACTGGACTATAATGATTCATCGCCAAATCATTGAATTGTTTTTGAAATAACTTACATAAACAGTTCATTATTGTGATATTTTGATTAGGAATAATCACAGACATGCCTTTTTTTCATTTCTTCCAACGAAATGTGTTAGGACATTAACAATCGATGACACACACCAAGAAGGGTATTATAGGAACTGTTAGTTTGATAAGTCTATAACTGCTTCCGTCAACTGACATCTATCAATAGACTAAACTGTCAAAGGCACCTACAGGGTGGTTATAGAATAGCGGTCCCAGTCAAATTGGCTGGAATTTGATGTTGTTCCGACGTTCCTATTAAAATAATTTTTCCTACAGTTGCGCTTAAAATGACTAATTACTATATTCAAATCTAATATGTCGTAAAGTTGACAAATATGCCGCTCTAAAGCAAAAGAAGGAATCTTTTTCGCTAGTTAATCCCACCAAATTTGATTGCATAAGCCAGGGAAAAGTTAACTATTTGCTCTAGGGCATAAAGTAACAATTATCCGCATTTGTCGACTTTAAGAGTTCATCTGAATATATAGGTAGTAAGTGGAAAAAAATTTTTTGTTCTGTGAGCGTAAAGTAAAATTGCTGCTTTCAAAAGATCGCAGCAATCTGTTACTTTACATAACCATAACTATCTCTCTCATCCATCACATGTACTGTGATATTTTTAATATTTGTCATGGTAAGTTTTTTCAATATTTTTCATAAGGTTTGTTTCATCATTCAATTTTCAGTTAAATACTCATCTCTAATGCTGTACTTTAATCCATGACTACTCTGTATTAATAAGCATTATAATTACGCAGACCTACGACCCTAATAAATTTTGGACGAGTAGGTACATATTATCCTTCCGCCATTAACAATTCCATAAATATAAATGAAATATCCATTTATTAGAAACTCTAAAATATCTCTATACTTGTTATACAGTGTGGAAACCACTTATGGAATAAAATTCTTTGTCATTATTTTAGAAAATTATAAAAAATGCCAAGACACGTCAACTTTTGAATTGAGTTGTGCGTTATGTAAACATAAATTCAAATGTACAGGTTGTACATAGTCGGTGTTGTTTTTTTCAACGAAACACCCTGTATATTTGCATATTTTTGAAATTCTTTTAATGAACCGATTCCAACAAACTGAATAATGTATGGTCAATTATGAATTATACAAGGTGAAATTTTAAAATTAATAATTTATTATATTTGAAATATTGGTACTTTTTTAAATTAGCTAAATATGGATTTATCAAAAATCTAAACTAACTAATTATTAGACGTATTTGTATATTAAACAAAACCTGCTACGCCCATGAATTTTTATCATAAATACCTAAAAATTGCCTAAAAACGCCAATAATTAGACAAAATCAGTAAATAATGTGGATTGTTTAAAATCGGTAAATAATGTCGATTGTTTTCTATTCTGTCAGTTTCTATTCTGTCTGTTGACAGTTTATACTGAAAAAGTAAAATCTTTGTCAAACACTCTTTCCTTGTCGACATAACAATGAAATATTTAACTGAGACTCATCGAATTGAGATTTTAATGATGATCGGGTAGGGGGATAACTGCAGAAGTCAAGTTGAAGTGGCAAACTTATTTAATCACAGGTATCCCGAATTGCCTAATATTTCACAAAGTACAGTGTCTAAAATTCATACACAATTCAGAGAACTTGGACATGCCAAACCATTGAAAAGAAAAAAACCACACTTCGTTGAAGATGATGTGAAAGTGGATATTTTGTTAAGTGTCGAAGACTTCAAGTACACGTCAAATTGCCCCCGTGAAAATAATGTTAGTCATACAACTGTTCTAAGATGTCTTCATGAAGAAAAACTTCATCCCTACAAATTAACTTTTGTGCAGGAGTTAACAGAAGACGAACCAGATCGTAGAATGGATTTCTGCGTAAGATTGATTAATAAGCTGAACAGAAGTGAGATAGCTCTTGGTACCATTCTTTTTTCTGACGAATCAACATTCACATTGAATGGAGAGGTAAACCGACAGAACTGTAGATATTGGTCAGCAGAAAATCCTAAATGGATACGTGAGACTCAGTACCCTCAAAAGGTGAACGTTTGGGCCGGTATCATGGGCGACCATATTATTGGTCCTATATTTATAGAAGGAAATTTGACAGCTGATAAATATTTAAAAATGCTTAGAAATGGAGTTATTCCTGCGTTGGCAAACTTATATCCCAACGCAATAGATCCTAGCTTACCGAATGAAAATGTTTGGTTCCAGCAAGACGGGGCAACACCCCATTATGCTCTAATTGTAAGAACTTATTTAGATGAAATAATCCCCAATAAATGGATTGGACGAAGAGGTGCTATTGAGTGGCCAGCTAGATCACCAGACCTTACGCCGTTAGATTTTTTTCTGTGGGGTTATCTCAAGAACAAAGTATATGCAACACAACCAACTAGCATTGTAGACCTCAAAGACAGGATAACTACAGAAATACGGAATATTTCACTCCAAACTTTAAGCACAGTTGAGGAGTTTTATAGGAGACTGTGCTATTGCCAACAACTAGGTGGAGAACATTTTGAGCATTTATTTTAATGTATTAAAATCAAATACATCAGGTATTTTATGTATGTGTTTAATAATTGTAAAAATAAAAATTTCACCCTGTATAATTCATAATTGACCATACATTATTTAGTTTGTTGGATCGGTTCATTAAGAGGATTTCAAAAATATGCAAATATACAGGGTGTTTCATTAAAAAAAAACAACACCGACTATGGCATACTTGGGTGAATCACCCTGTAGATTTACATTTATGTTTACATAACGCACAACTCAATTCAAAAGTTGACGTGTCTCGGCATTTTTTATAATTTTCTGAAATAATGACATAGGTAAAGAATTTTATTCCATAATAAGTGGTTTCCACACTGTATATTGGTTAGTAGCTTCAAGATTCATATTAAGGTCATTTTAGATTAGAAAATTTTTGGTGCAATATTTAGTCCAAGTTTGGGACAACATTTGGAATAGATTTCTTGTGTGAAATATTGGCCAACTGTTTTAAGCTTTTTAGACTATTCCAATTTATTGCGCAATATTTAGTTCAAGATTCTGCGCAGTGATTTGATTTGATGATAAAATAAGTTTAACCTTTTGAAAAATTTCGTTAGTTATGGAACCGGAAAATTTGAAATAGGTATTAATTGCTGGATATACAGATCCCGAAAAGTCTATTCGACCCATACGATTTACACAAGTACGACAAAGAAAATTAAGAAAAACTTCTTGAAAGAGAGAGAGAAGAATAATTATTCGAAGTCAGCGTTGGGTGTGTCTTTCGCTCCAGTTACCAATCTGATATGAAAGCAAGGAGAAAATCAAGATTGGTAATATTAAAGACTTTTGAAAAATAAGTTAGATGAACACAAATAAGAATACATTAACATAGTTCAGAAAAAAATTGGACAAATTACAATCTGCAATAAATAAAATCTATAGACTGCTTTCGATATAACAATTATTGGTATTTAACATTGTTGCCGACAAAAATTGGGAATAACTTTTACAAATAGATACATTTGGCAGCAGCCGACTGCGCACAATGATTCTTCTCTCTATTTTAAGTAGTTTTTCTCATATTTTCCTTGTCATACTTGTGTAAATCGTATGGCTCGAATAGAATTTTCGCTATCTGTATATGGAGTATCTTAAAATTACGTTCTTTTATTTTGAATGAATTATTTTATTTTATTATTGAAATATTTGTTAATCCCAAACCCTTGCTGTAAACTCTATGTTTGAGAAGCAATAAATGTATTATTATTATTATTAATTTGCACTGCTCATGTCACTAAGCGAATATTAACTTCAAAACAGAGGAGGAGTGTTTTCCATTGTACAAACAAGCATGTTTTGATATTTCCCCAATCAACATTTCAACCTCTCGTTTATTCCAAGACATATTTTTCAACCACTTTAATACATAACCACAAATTATCAAGATTAATGACATTTTCATAGAACATTTTCATCGTGAAACAGAAACACAAAAATAAATCAAATTGTTAAGAAAACTGAGAACCTGATTTATTTTCTTTTACAATTTGACAGGTTAGACAATTTTTAATTTTAGACTCAACAATTTGAATTGTTCCAAAACTTGAACTAAATATTTCACATGAAATTGTCTAATCTAAAATGACCTCTACAAAAGCCATAGAACTGCCGCGTAAATCACCTGTTATTTTTTATATAATATATACATGTGCTATGCGTGTTTTATTAAGAGGGTGGAAACCTTCCGCGAAAATATTGCCCCCATTTTATAATTTCATTAAATACTAATCCGATTATTGGTCTGACTTAAAATTACTTGAAACTAATAATGATCGTGCGATGGACTTTTTTGGGTGTGCAACACACAATACTTTTGGCTATTCGTTACGCTTTTTTGTCACACAACACTTTTAGCAAAGTTTATGGATATTGTCTTAGATAAGCTTAAAAACGATCTTAACAGCGTCATCTTCAAAAGTCTGCCTCAGAAGGTACTTTTGGATGAAGGAAATAACATCTAAATTATATAGTTTGCGTTTGGTGGAAGAGATTCTGGACAATCTGTATATTTTATAGGGTACATTCGGGACGCTTGAGCTCGAGCAGCGTAGTCAGATTGTAGTTAATGATAACTGTTGTCAGTATTTGTGTATATGAAAACGACAACCACCATAATGAAATTGTTGCATTGAGAGCACTGAGTAATGTGTGTAACTTATGTGCCATGATATTGTGATTGTCTAACTATAACGGTTCATGAGATACAGCCTGGTGACAGACAGCAAAGTCTTAGTAATAGGGTTCGTTTTCCACCGTCTGGGTACAGAGTGAGTTTGAAGTACGGAAACGATTTTTATGGATTTTGGTCGCAAAGACCTTGTAGTATGGCCGATGTTATGATGATATTTATATTGTTGGTGTTTATAGAAAGTCATAATTTATTCATATGAGTCAGATTGAAGCTGAAAGCTAGATAATGAGTACAACTGTGTAAATTCATTTTCTCGATATTTTTATAAAATTACGCCTTCTCTGTATAATTTGTAGCAACAGCTATTTGGCAAAACAAATAGAGTGAATAAGTTATTCACAGCCCAACATAATTAAATTACAGAAGTCCGCCTACAACGCCAATTAAGAAAGTTAAAAAGTATATACATAAAAGAAAATTGAAGCACTTAATCTAACTGATCAAATTAAACACGAATTATATTATGAATATTACAAATAAATATTTAAAAAATTATTAAACATCGTTTAAATGAAGGATATGTCACTTCCAAACTGCAGCGATCACAGTCTTGATGTACCGGGTGGTCCAATAAGCCGATCTCTCGGCTATATATCAGAAACTGTTCATGTTATAACTTAAGGAAAAAAATTCCTTGGGAAAAGTGGACAAGAGAAATTGCTGGAAATTACTTTCAAGTTTCTAGGTTAACCGCTAGGGGGCGTAACCTGTAAAGAAAAATTTAAAAACCAGTTTTTTGTGAAATATGCCCAATTTTACCCAGTGTTAAATGAGTAAACTAAAAAGAGGCCTAAATTTCGCACAAATTTATTCAGATACTTTCTATTCATTTTTTCCAATAAAGGGTGGGGGAAAGTTGGAAAGTGTTTGTGAATAAATACCAATAACTTTGGTTTGAATCAACTGATTTTAACGAAATTAGTGTCAATAGAAAGAGTGTAGATGAATTAATTACATCTACTATAAAACAATGGAATTTAGTTTTAATTGTCATAGGTAGAGGGTACTTTCGAATGAAAAAAAT
>CAJUYI010004304.1:0-19072 GCA_910591695.1 Galerucella pusilla
TTTAAAAATATTGTGGTTTAATTTCCCAAGAAATTAAAAAAATAATCTTTTTGCCATATTATGATAATTCAGTTCTGATAGTGCCTATTAGACAACGTAGGTCATGCCTACTAACGATTAATTGATTAGTTCAACACCACCTGTCAGAAGCATCATCAGACTTTTTGTGCTCTCGGCACCTCAGCCTTTAGGCTTTTTGTGTGCTTGGTTGTACGGTTTATGTAAAGAGACGAGTAGTCCTTATCAGGCTCAACAGTCTTTTCATTAGGTCCTAGACTTCGTTTCACATAAGAAGAACCCACTGGAAGTCTAGAAGGCTAAGGCTTTGATCAATATTCAAATTCTTTAAGAGTGATTAAAATGAACATGTGTCCCACATCAAACAGAAAAGCGGCTTGGAAATATCATCAGAAAATCTTAGAACAAAGGGTAGGGACGTGTGCACTTTGAAAACAATTTTGTTTTCATTTTTACATTTTCTTAGAACAGCGGAACGTAGAAAAGGGGTTTTAGCGATATTCGTTTTATAGACAAAGGCGTAGAAAAAGGGTTCGAAAAGAAATTACTTGGAAGTTAATGATAGAAGTAGATAAAAAAATAACGATAGATATTCTATCGTTACAACCTTCCTGGGACCTAGGACCTAGGAGGACAAATCCTCGGGAGGATGTTCATTGGGTCACATGTGACCTTAGTGCTGTGAGCCTACACTCACCTTCCCTACTCTACAGATATGGATATAGATACAACACACCTTAGAAAATAGGTATCAAACGTTAGGTTGTTTATTTTTTCAGTTTGTATTGGAAAGTATAATACCACTAGTCGTTGTCGCATTAAAGACTCGGGATTTACACTTCATGGACAACGGACATCCGGCGCGTTTACCATCAGGTTTACCAATGCTCGGTGGCTGGATGTGAGCAAAAGAGATAGTTCGCTAATCTCGAGAATAGTTTCTCAGTTCCTAAGTAATTATTCTGTAACCTAAACAACCCCAGGCTAGAGCACTCCACCTCAGGGAGTGGAATTCGGCACCAATCAAACTATTTTATACGCTATCACTGGGATGGGGTGTACAATTAATATTAAATTGGACGCCGACCAGCTTTTCAATCGAAACGAAGCAATTAAAACAAGAAGCAAAAGATGGAAAGCTGGAAACACCTTGTGAAAATTAACGTTAAGTTACAAAGAAATATCTACTTATTCACGAATACGTTTATCCAATTTAATAATTATTGAATAATCAATACAAAGAATGAAAATAATAATTATTTATTGAAGTGCAAAATGTTACACACGCTAAAGATAAGACGAAGGAACTTATCTTAGAGGGCTGAGGATGTTTGCAGCTCTTAGCGCGATGGCGGCAGTGGCGGTGATGTCTCCTATCGTGCACGGATCGGGAACGGGAACGAAGGTGGCTAAATCATGCCTGGAATTTGTCCTAAATTTGCCTTGAATTTGCCTTGAACTTGCCTTCTGAGATAAACTCAACATTATAGGGTAAAACTTGCCTTGACTAAAACTTGTCGGCTGTAGAGCTGCGGAACAAAGAGAAGACAGGGATAAGTAATAAATATAGATGAGCTGTAGGCACTACACTAGAAAGAGCCTAGGGAAAATAATTAACTTACCAACCAGACAATGAAAATTTGTTCACAAAAAAATAAATATAAATGAAATGTTGCCTTTAAGGTGGCAGTTAGAAGAAAGCAAGAGATCCACTCGAAAATTAAAATTTCCAACATCGACAGACAAAAATGGAAGAGGACTTTGATAAAAATTAATGTTTTATTTTGGAGTGGCTACAGCGACAAGGAAACGGCATGTTTAGATATTTGGGGGAAGTGTTCAATGAGCCACAAAAATTCACTTAATAAAATAGTTTTAAGACGAAAAGATAACAGCTGAACAGCATATTACAATGCTCATACAAAACTTCTAGTATTTGATCGCTGCAAACGATACACATTTGCATACTATATTATAAACACATAGATATTCGCATAGAAAATTCACGATAGTTCAAAATTATTCTGACCATAAGTCAATTATTACGTGCTCAAATCTAAGTAACTTTTTGTTTGATACACTCTATGCCTATGTAAATAATAGAGAGAGAAAAAAGGGCTTTGGGTATTTCTTCGACTCTACTTTAAAGTAATTCACGCTAATCTATTCATTAAATGAATTTAAACATCAAAATGGACGTCAAGATATTCGCCACAATTTCATTTTCGGTCAAGATCTTAGATATATTTTGATGTTGTCCTAAATTCGTCGTCATACAGCGCTTTCTTCAATATAAGCAAAGGATGCCGCTAACCCAACAATTACGACAGGAAAAAAATAGTTTTTAAATAAAAAAATGTAATGTTAAAAAAATTACTTTCGAAGTTGAAATTAACCCTTAACCACTGAGTTGGAGTCTATTAGACTCTGACGGACTTTGAATCGTTTCTCTCACTTATAATTTCAATCGTATATTCATGCGGTCATCGCAGTACAAATACCTTCCTATTTAGTGTTTTTCTAACAGTTAACCAAAGTTGATTGATTTTGAGTAATTGTACTTACATAGTTTTTCATTCACAATTAACATCGAAGGAGTCTCACATACTCCACATCAGTGAGTACGTTAGAAATTTTTGTTGTTGTTAAAACTCATAAAATATGCTATTACAGTTATGAAAATAATTTGTCATTACCCAGAAGTACTTTTATGAAAGACCTAGCGAAATCTGTTGTCCAACCATATGTGCAGGACCGCCTTAGGAACCCTAGAATATCGAGAGAATTACGAACACTTATTAGTAGAATCCTATGCGTGGAAGTTCCTCAAGATCTAGAATTTGTCCTTGAAAAACGAAAATATTGTTATATCTGACCATCCAAATTACACAAAAAAACGAAATACCTATGCAGTGACTGCCAGAAGCCAATATGCCTCTCGTGTTCAAGAAAAATAATATGTTCACAGTGTCTCGAAAAAAAGAAATAAGAACATATTGCACAAACTTTTGTTTCAGAAAAAATACAAGCTATTAATGTTTAGTACAATTCTTTGAAGTGTCAACTTTATGAAAATTATGTAATATGAGAATTTTTTTTAATTTTCACCCAAAACTATAGGTACTTAATACATTTCAAATACCTAGAAATTTTTGCTTAAAATTTTTTTTAGTTCTTTACGTCAGGTTATGTTTGAGCGACCGGGGGTCGCGACGCAAAAGATCTAACGGTTACGTTACGTTACGTTATGTTACGTTCCTTCGTTATGTGCCTTGCATGCGTGCGTGTGCTCTCTCTTGAGTCTCTCTCTCGTTCACGAAGCAGCGAATCAGCGATTCATATGCTTCGGCCGGGAATCGAACCCGGGACCGCCCGCATGGCAGGCGAGCATTCTACCACTGAACCACCGATGCTACATTAAAATTCAATGCAAAGCTGGTATTCGCAGTGCTGGTGATCTACTTGAATTTGTTCGGATAAATTTTTACTATTATTTCCATGATTTTTTTTGCGCGATTGATCTTTTTTGTTCTAGCACATTTACTTTTCGAAATAAAGGGTGTTGAAATTTTGAAAACTTGAATGTTTTAATTCGATAACTTTAAAATTGATGGATGAATTGATTTGACATTTAGCAGGTTGTTTTTAAATGTAAAAAGGCATATTTTGATAGAAATAGTAGTTTGTGCATCTAGTGTGGATATGATGGCCGTATCGCACGAGGACGAAGTTTGAGCACGACGCCGTAGGCGGAGTGCTCAATCGTTCAATTATATGTTTCCACTAATTTTTTTGGCGAACGTACAGTTCTTGAATGTCCAATTTGTATAATGCTACGGTTTCCCTCTTTTTAAAAATACTATGCTGTTATAATAAGTAGATGCTGCCAGTAGGACTCCCTCATGAAGGGTACCGTACCATTATCTATAATAATGAATATTCTGCTGAATATTTCAAATGTCTATCTGTTGTCGTTATTAACATCAAGCAGAATAATTATTTAAAAATAAAATTAACAATAAAAAAAACTTCTTCACGGGGAATCGAACCCGGGTATACCGCGTGAGAGTATGGTTAAATATCCTCTGTATGTCTTCAGTAAGTTCCTTGTGGCATTACTTATCCTTTTTTCTCTTATTTTTTGGTAATCAAACCACAATAATGTTTTTAATTTTTATTTCGACGTTTCGGTAGCGTTCCAGCTACCGTTGTCAAGATTAACTAGTAATAAAATTAATAAAATAATTTTTGGTCCCTGTCTGACACAACGAAAAAATATAACAACTAGACAATCAATAATATTTTGAAGTTTAAGACTACAAAACTTTGTTGTCAAATTTTATTAAGGTCCATTCATAGTAGATCACACCTCTGGTAAAATGTGAAATGAAATATTTCATTTTATGACATTCTAACGATATGAAATGGAGTCCAGTGAAGTTCACGTTCCAGGAACGGTTTTTATTGGGATAGCGCTTTTTTTAGCTTATTTTGGAAATGTTGTTAATGAAACGCGTTTGTTGTTACTTTTTGTGTATGATTATTTTTGTTTTCAAAATATGTATGACTCAGTTTGGTGATTTTGTATATTGACGTGTGTATCGATCAACAACTATCCCAATGATAAATCATAATAAAACCTGGATAAAAACTTATGATGCTATCCTGATAACGCAGGTAATTGATTATTGGAAATTTCTCTTTCTAACATTGGTAACCAAATTTGACTACATTCGGCTGAAATACTAGCTACACATTTATCTGCATTTAGTTGTATTAAAGCACTTTCTTTGATTTTTTGTCTTTTATTATTGGGCTCTTTCAATATTATTTCTGTCGAATCCCATTGAATTTTATGCCCCTCTTCCCAAGCATGTTTACAAATACCTGACTTAAATAACTCTCTATCTTTGATATATTTTCTATGTTCACTGTATGCTCCTTGAGGTGTATTCATCATTCTTTCTCATTAACTCAATGGGAAATTAAGTCACAATATTTTTTGTATTTTTATTGAGATATCGCGATATCTTTTTTAACATATTCTGAATTTTATATCAAATACTTTTTATCCATTTAAAAAATGAGTGAAGATCGCTTCCGATTTAGATGTTAGACTATAACGTGTTACTTCCATAGATCAAATCTTTTCTATCAGAAATAAGTCTTTAAAAACGTCGAAGAATAGTTTTTGCTGTTCTACATTACCACTTAATACAACACACATATTTCATATCCAATACGACTCGTATTCGCTGCAACATGCACTGAACTCAACTCAAAGCCCTCAAGGAAGAATTTTCCTCATCCTTTTCTGTAATCTACTTTGAATAAAACCTTACAGTAATAAAAATTCCGTACATCTCATCTTTTGGAAATTAAATTGGAAAAATGTGTAGTTCACGTTGGGATTTCCATAAGTTTCTCATGAGAAGGGTAATTAAATTTTTTCATATGGACAGGATATGAGAAAAACTACTGAAATAGTCCTACCGTCTTATGTTAAATGTAGTATTTTGATTGATGAAATAAAACAACTTAATTTGTTAAAATCTACTGAAAATTGTGACGCGTTTCGCTAACACAGTGGTTTTCCTAGCTAACAAGGGTAGATACCCAATTAGATCGATTGTTTCTTTTTTCACAGCACCGTCATTTAAAATTATTTCAAAGTTTCTCACAGATATAATTTCTCAATATTGTTCATTCAAACCTCAATTCCTCAATTTTCAATTAAAAACTCAACAGAACTAATTATTAATATTCAAGATATGTCTAAATTCATATCGTTCGATGTAACAAATCTATTCCCTAGTATACTAGTATATATTCATTCCTGTATCATAAATTTATTAAGAGTTTGCTTAAATCAAAATTATTTTCATTTCACATATAGGTACATATTAGCTTGCTTCACCGGTACTAGGGTACAAGCATACATTTTGCTATTGGTAGGAATTGACGCTTTATCAGGTCTCCTATCACCTTGCATGCCTATTTTTCAAAAAAATATAAACTTTACTTTTAAAACGACTTTAAAAATCATAAAATTTGAAAGTCCGCCAAAACGCGCTTTACGCCATACAGATGGCTGCCCCATGGAGTGACGTCATTTGTTTTCGTTCTTATTCGTGTATCAGGCTCTGAGTTCTTGTGACCTAATTTGTTTCTGAAAGCACCAATTCTTCCTTGTTAAACCTTTTTACACCTAGAAAGGTTCCGGTAAGATTGTTGTGAATGAATTTCCAGGTAAACTTGTTAAATACTTCAGTTAATCCCAAATTTAGACACTTTTCGCTTTTTATTTCCATTAAATAGACTATAATACATTTGTCAATATCCGTAAAATGCAGTATTAAAGCACTGTATAAATTGAAAATTTTTCATTATACCTCCAATCGTTCGAGAAAGCTAAACCTACATAGGCTGTCATCTGCTAGGCCAATTGTGTGCATATGCTTCTTCAGACTACAATGTCCGGTCAGCATTTCCACCATAATTCTCATCGTTTCTCGACTTTGACATAGTAGGTCGCGTGAGAGTTTGGCCGTAGGGGTTTTAAGGAATAGATTAGTGTGCATTTGTCCTTTGTCCATACCACCAGCCTGGTTGTTTATCCATTGGTGGAGGCAATTCTACAGGGAGGCTCTGACCCTATCATGACTTCAATCGCTCACTGCTTGGCTAATTCATCGGCCTTTTTATTGCTTTTTATTCCTTGGTGACCTGGCACCCAGTCTAGGTTCACTCTATTATGACTACCTAGTCTGTTGAGTGCCTTGCGACACTCCCACACCAGATTTGACGCTGTCCGATATGGGATTATCGCCTTTAGTGCTGCCTGGCTGTCGGAGTAGATGACGATTCTTTGACTATCCACCTCCCGTCTCAACAACATTTCTGCACAGCATTGCACCACCATTACCTCTGCCTGAAAGACAGTGGCATGTTTCCCTAGACTTGGAGAGATCCTGATTTTCTCTTGTACTCGACATATTCCGGCTCTTTTTTTTTCTCAGGAGCCGTCCCTTCGGCGGCACCACCTCAGCCTCCTGGGCTTATTGTGGATACTGCTAGTGTTCTGACTACAACCTATCCAGCCAATCCGTTCCCTGTATTAGCTCATACAGGTTCTTTGCTGGTTGGTTGTAGAAGTCTTCTGGAGTCATTTGGGTTGTGCCATATAGTTTCTGCCTTCTTTGGTCCAGCGACTCACAGTTGCATAGTATATGCAGAGCTGTTTCGGTATCCTTTTTGCATCTTCTGCATGTGAGGTCTCCGTTGTACATCCCTATTTTGTTTAGGTGCTCCTTTGTGGGAAAGTGTCCCGTAAGTAGCCCCGTAATGGTGTTTAGTTTGTTCCTGCTCATTGAGAGCAGTTCTTTCGCTACTTTTTCTGATGGTTCTTTTATGAATTTCTTCCCATGTATTTGCCTGGTCGTATTCTTCCAGTGTTTATTGTGCTGTTCTTTCAACCACCCTTTTAACCATGACCTCGTTAAGCATCTGGGATGCCCACAGCAGGTTCGGGTCCGTTCATCAGAGTTGACGATCCTACTCTTGCGAGTTCATCAGCTTTTTCATGGCCTGCGATTCCTTTATGACCTGGGACCCACTCCAGTGTTACACTGTTCCGAGTCGCCAGTCTTCTAAGTTCTTCGCCGCATTCCCATACTACCCGAAATGTCACCCTATAGCTCTGAAGTGCTTTTAGGGCGGCTTGACTGTCACTGTAGATCCTGATCTGCCTGTTGTTGTAGGCTCTCATATTATTATAGCCCTTGCACATGCAAGTATTGCATAGGCCTCTGCTTGAAATACAGAAGCGTATTTGCCAAGCGAGACGATCCCTCCATATTTGCTCGTTTGCTGTATATGCCCGCTCCGGTGCCGAGTTCATTTTTTGATCCGTCTGTATACCAGATCAGTTCATTCGCTCTACTAAGTGTTAATGCGTTCTCTTCCTAAAGCTACTTTCGATCTTTGATGACAATCTCGAAGTTCTTGCGAAAGATATATTTGGTGGTCATGTGGTCTGTTGGCATTTTGAAAATGTCATCATCCACATGCCTTATCTCTGTGTGTCCTCTCCCATGTGCCACGTCATGGTCTGATGCTTTTTCCAGTCGGGTTAGTGCTGCCCTTGCTTCGCACATTATGACACAATGTAGCGGAGGATGGTCTAGCATTGTCTCCAGCGCCGCTGTAGGAGTAGTCCTCATTGCCCCTGTAATGCCAATGCATGCAAGTCTCTGGACCTTGCTTAGTTTTAGCATAGCGGAGGATTGTCTGATCTTTGGCCACCATACCAGAGACGCATATGTGATCCTGGGAATGACAACCATTTTGTACAGCCAGTGTACCATGCTGGGTCTAAGTCCCCATTCAGTGCCGTAAGTGCGTCTGGCAACCATGAAGGTCACCTCTGCTTTCTTGATCACGTGCTGGAGGTGTCGGCTCCAAGTTAAGCCTGGGTCTAGGATAAACCCAATATATTTTACTTCATCCGACAATCGTATTGGTTCACCTTGAAGCGTCAGAGGGCCAAGTCCTTCCCTTGTCCTTCTTCTGGTGAACGCAATTATCTGTGTTTTCGAAGGACTAATACGTAGCCCTTCTTTTACAGTCCAGCCTGTTACTACATTTAAAGCCATCTGGAGTCTGTATCTGGTTGTACTGTTGTATTTACCTAGGGATAGAATTACCAGGTCATCTGCATATCCTATGGTGTTAAAACCTTCTCTGTGTAGGGTTCTGATGAGCCCGTCCATGACCAGGTTCCACAGCAGCGGGGATAGTACTCCTCTCTGCGGACAACCCCTGGTTGCACGTACGGCCATTGTCTCCTCCATCAGAGTTGATTCTATGAGCCTGCTTCTGAGCATGCAGTCTATCCACCTGCAGCTCGAGGCATCGATCCCAGAATTCCTCATCGCCTTAGCTATAGATTCATAGGAGGTGTTGTCAAACTCCGGCTCTTACTCCAGAGACTATTTTAGAGCCATCAGTGTATTAGTTGAGATTCGCTGTATTCCATGTATTCCTTCTTTCAAAATGGTTCGAAATACTTAATAAAAATCGAAGTTACAGGTACATTATATTCGTTTTAAGTCAATTATATCCATACATTTATCTACAAATCTTTTTAATTAAACTCTAATATTAAACTAACACTCGACATGAATCGTAAAACACCCCCATTTAATCTTATTAAACAACGATTCTCTCATTAAATCGACAGAAGCTGTAACAATGTTTTATACGACGATTGTCCTAAATATAATATGTAAATTGTAGCGAATACGACTAACGACCAATCATCGTTCAGAGAAATGACTCGATATCAGATAATGACGAACATTATTTCGATGAATTACCGCTTAGAATTTCACTGCCGGAAAACGAAATGACATTTCGCTATCTGCGTAAATTGTTCGAAATGTCTTCCTATAGTGTTTGTGTGTTATTATGTCGGAGGGAAAAGGTTCATTGTGGATTCGTTATGGTCGAGTTTATGGGAAAATTGAATTAATAAAAAAAAAGGTTAAATTTACTGGCTCTCGTCGCTGTAACTGTAACTGAGCGAATTATGAGAGTTATGCAAAATTTTTGCTTTTTCATTCATTCCAATTCCATGCATTGCTTTCTACAGTGTGACCCATACAACAATCGCAACACCACCACCCACCATTAATTAGCTCTTCCATTGATTAACGTTTTTTCATCTTTATGTCTGCAAACTCTTCACGTCTATCGAAATCATCATATGACTACACTTTATTTTCAGTTGATGCATTTTTTTGTATAAATATTTTACTGAACCAGTTTCGTTAAAATTATTGATTGACTGAAAGTAAGTGAACTTCATAATAATAATAATAATAATAACTTTATTGCTTATAGAAAACAATGTTTACAGAAAGGTTAGTGTGTGATAATATACAAAAAAAAAAAACTTTTTTCAAGTTTACAAGACAGTTTGTAATAAAAAATAAAAACAAAATGAAATAAATACATTATTCATCGAGTATCAATGACCTCAATTTGAGAATATTCCAAAGGTAGCAGCATATAGTTTTTCCCTCAGATAGGTTTATATTTTGTGGAGCATTTACTAATGTTTCAAAATTTTGCAGACAGGATATGTTTTGTTTCATAACTGTATATATCGGACACTCAAACAAAATATGAAAAATAGTTTCTTTCTCGTCCAGGTTACAAACAGTACATGTTAAAGTAGGATCTATACTATAGGTTATGCCGTTTAATGTGAACTTCATTTTAAATTGATTAACCGTACGGAGTTGAGCTAAAGTACGAGTGATCTGAATTGGAGACTTCAACAGTAAATAATTGCTTGGTTCACGTGTTGTGGTGAAAGCATTAAATAGAGCCATGAAAGGGTACGCTGACGATGTAGCGATATCGGATTGGTGCAGGAAGGTATGATATTTGGAAAATAGTAGTTTTTTTTGTGCTGTTGGATGACCATAAGATAATTGATTCCATAACTGCAGTGGTTCAACGTCAACAAAAAATTGTTTGATTTGGGATGCCCAATTATACTTTGTGGTAGCGGAATTCATAATACGTAGCTGTTGCTCAAAACAAAGTCTGGGATAGCGAAATTTTTCCATTTGAAGAATCTTTAGTAACCAATTTATTGTCATTTTAAAAACATTGTACGACAACTTAACTCTTCCAGTTTCTATCCGAATAACAGAGTCCGGAGTATTAACCGCTACTAAAAGGATTCGTTTTAGGAAATGTATTTGCACCCTTTCCAGTGCATCCAAATAACGAGGACCCCAAACAGAGACACTGTTAAACATAACGCTTAACGCTAGAGATTCAAATAGTTTGATTCTAGGGTACCACATGTCAATTTTTGCCTTACACATCACAGGAATGAGAGCGCCAACGGCTTGTTTACCTTTTTTTACAGTTGCAGTTGACATTTCACTGAATAAGCCAGAGGAAGAAAACGTTACACCTAAATATGTATGTGTATTACTCAATTCTATGATCTCGTTCTTAAAATAAAATTTGTAATTCGGTTTTTGGAATCCACCTTTAGAAAACCTAACAATTTTTGTTTTCTTAAGATTAACAGTTAAACGATTGGTGTCAGTATATTTTTCCAACATTTTCAGTTTCCTTGCAACATCAATTTCAGAATGAGCCAGGATAACGAGATCATCAGCATACAGGAGTGTTAGAACATCTTTTTTATTATCGATATTTACACCTTGAGCTCCTTGAGCATAAAAGTAGTCCTCCAAATCGGCGATAAACAGAGCAAATAAAAGGGGACTCAAGGGTTCTCCTTGTAGAACACCTAAAGTTAGATCATATAATTTTGTCAAGCCGTCAGAACCTTTTATTTGAACAGTGGCTTTTGAATAAAGTGTTCTTATTAAGCGAATAATTTTTGACGAGACTCCAATATTGAATAGTTTCAGCCATAATAAATTGTGCTGGACTGAGTCAAAAGCTCTTTTGAAATCGACAAAAATTGCAAACACTTTTCGGCTTTTATGTCTAATATGTAGATTAATAACAGAGCTTAAAGTGAAAACATTGTCGATACACCCTCGGCCTGCACGAAAGCCAGACTGACACTCTGGCATAACTCCGCAGTTATCAACCCATAAAGATAATCTGTTTAGAATAACAGTTGTGAAAATTTTTGTACAGCAATTCACCAAAGCCAAACCTCTATAATTATCAGGTGTATCAGATGGGCCTCCTTTATGCAACATAGACAATAAAATGTTAGACCACGAATTGGGAATTATTGAGGAATCAAAGATTGAGTTGCAATATTTAACGCACTGTTTAAATTGAAGAAGCATTCAAAAGACGTTGTTGTATGATCCAACAAGCTGGTACTCAGATGTTCTCTACGGGTATACACAGTCAGTTAACGATCTTGTGTGAAGGTCGTACATTCTTGGTTTTTCGCTAACATTTTCAGTGGCTCGATATTTACGGGGAAGCCGCAACTTCCCTCTGAAGACGACCTGTCTTAATCGTCCTACTATAGTCTGGCCGGTCTCAAGAAAGACCGCGTGTAAACAAACACCACGCGTGATGTATTTTAATTTGGCTGCGTATTGGACGACTCGCATGGAAATGGGAACCGAACTCGACTAGGTCATTCAATATTCACGTGATTATACTCCGTGCAGTTTTTCTTGAGATGGAAGCTTTATTTGCACCTGAAATTTAAATTAAGTGGAAGCAATCTGATATAACATTATTGAAAATACAAAAAAAAAACTTGCCCCAAACTTATCAACTTAGAAACAGAAAAACTCGAAAGCAGCAAGTAAACATTCAATATATTATTACGAAGAAAACTTTGGTGAATAAAACCTAGGATATGGCAATTCTTATTTGCCCATCCGGTGTAATGTTCAAATAGTTCAGTCAGTCAAGACAATCAATTGATTATAATTCCAAAAGTTTTCAAAATTTGACGTAAGGTCGGGAATGGTATAAAAACAAACTATGAAATTTTGCAACCTGTTCCGGAGTCCGGAACATTGTTAAAATTGCAATTAAATTAATTTTTGCTGTATGGTCGTGAAAAAAATTCCAAAAGTTCTGCAAACTTGGGGAAGTTTTCGATATAATATTTCATATCACGTATTAAATTTGCAACCAATCTAAGTGTACGGAACATTTTAATTTCAATTTTCTTGAAGGTGAAAAAATAATAAAATTACATTTCTGCAAATTGCATAAAGTTCCGGATCGCGTATGAGGTTGCAAATTTGTAAATTCATCAGAATAGATGTTTTCAAAGTTTGCAACCAAGTTTCAAAACTTTTGTAATTATTCCGAGACCGCCTTGCTCGAAAAAATGACCACGAATTAAAAATAATTATAAATAAACATGTTCCGGTCAACGTAAAAAGTTGCAAATTTGTACAGTCGTTCGATATATTTTTCCGATAGATCTGTCAAATTTGCAGAACTTTTGGAATTTGATTGCAATTTTTACAATGTTCCGGACTTCGGACAAGGCTGCTAAATGAGATTTATTGTCGTCTCAATGTACCATTCACTTGACCGAAGTTTGAAAACTTTTGAAATTATAGTTAAATTTTCGATTTCGAATGTCAATAATGACTGGATTAAAACAGGTTTGTCTGTTTTGTGAATACAAACATCAGTTATAGTTGTCAAATTTAATACTTGTCATGTGAACTTTTTTCGAGATATTGGATTATTACAACGTCGTGGGACATTTGAAATAGCAAAAAAATTATCCATTGTTAAGAGTGAAATCTGCTGCTGCTTTCCTTGCTTACAAATGAAATAATCGAGTGTAGTTTATTTAGTAATAGATATCAAATAGATACCAAAATAATAATTATTCTAACGCTTTATAAGTTTTGAGAAATATGTTTCGAAAACAGTAACCGTTCAACTAAGAAGCAGAAGTCGCGCTTTGATAAAGATGACAATATTGAAGAAAACTTTAATAATACGTTGTAGTTTATTCAGTCTCACAAAATTTTGCATTTTATGGTGTGAATATCAAACGCTGAAAAATATATTAAACCGTCCTTCGGGATGCTGTATTATTAATTGCTTTTTTCATGTTACTTTAAATTTTAATTTGTTATTTCACTTCTTTTAGTGCATGAAACATGTTTATAGCAACAGTGAAAAGAAGTTGAAAAGCGTGAAAAAGTGTCACAGCGTGTCAATATTCTACTACGGTGCTAATCAAGCATATATGCCAAATAACGAGGATATTTTTAAACGTTAGTTTATTACAAAATTAATCAATTTCATATCAATTTTAAACTTTCCGGGTGTGTATTTTCAATCGAGGTCTGATTTTGAATTTTTTATTACAATATTATGGATACTTGTGGAGATTCAGATATAATATGCACACCAATCTTTAACTAAATTATGAAAATGAGAGCATTATGAACATCAAACTTTCAAAATCAGTGTGTTTGAACCATAGTTCGGGAGCGGTCAATGCTGCCGTGTGCAATAATAGGTCCAAGGGTAAAAAATGATAGTCACGTATTTTGAGTCGCTGAATCCGAATATGCACGTCGTTTTTGCGAAAAACCGGTACGTTTTTTAAACAAATTATCAACAAATTGTTTTTATGCAAATATGGCCCATTTTAGAAACAAAAGATCTCCTGTTATTTTTCCGTATAATATTTAATTGAAAAGTTATAAATTTTTGAAAATCGAAAAATTGACGATTTTTACTAACGTTCGTTGTTATCTAATAACTTTTGACCTACTGTGTTTCCATTCGTGATCGTGAGTAGCAGTAAACAAGACAGTGCTTGTTTGTATGTTTTTTCTTGAAGGCAGAATTCGTAGTAAGTCATAGTAGTAAGTTAACGACATATAATGCGCGCCAGAACAGATCGGCATGCGTTCGGCGCGCTTTGATCGAGGCTTGCCTGCAACGTTGAAAAAGTGCTTAATTGTCAATCGCGATAAGTGTCAAACGCCAGAATTGCACTTATATCAGAGCAGACCAATTTGTAAACTAAGGTTCAAAGAACAAGTAGGATTTTTCAATTTTAAAGAATGTTCAGTAGGTCAAAAGTTATTATTAACATATATAGTTAGTAAAAATCGTCAATTTTTCGACTTTCAAAAATTTATAACTTCTTAAAGAAAAATGACAAGAGACCTTTTCTTTCTAAAATGGGCCATATTTACATGAAGAATTCTCGGAACCGAAAAAACAATTCGTTCAAAATTTGTTTAAACAATTGAAATTTAAACAAAACTTACCGCTTTTCAGTCCAGTAAATGAAGGAGGAAAAAAGGCAAAGTTAACATTAATGACGCCCTGTTTTCATCTTCCGGTTGGAAGTTGCATTTGGTACATCATTAAACATGAGACAAAGTTTTGCATGAAAACGCGTACGAGGGCGGAGAAAATGGCCCCAAAGGACCAGGAAAATAGGTTTTTAGCCAATATCTCCTAAAATATGGCAGTTAGAGATTTTTGGTTCAGATAAAAATTGTTCAGGTCATTTTCTACAAAAATGGTCCTCATGATTTTTTTCGCAACATTAATATTTTCTGCGAAAAAATCGGGTTGGAATACCGGAAATTTTAAGACTTGTGAAATATGCAAGTTTTGTACATAATTTGAGCTGGGGGGTCCATTATTTTCAATGGATTGTGGAAACCAATTGTAGATGGCGCCACCTCATTTTACAGATTGGGAAAATCATCGGTGTCATAAATGAGAAATCCTTAACCAGACACTTTTGATGGATATTTATGTTTCCGAGGGTCTTGTTTTCCTCTCAGATGAGGCCTCAAGATATACTTATTAGGAAAACAGGCTATAAGATTAATTCTAGCGAGATGGACCTCACCAGTGAACCTGAATCTAGCAACAATCAGCTTTGCACATGTGGCAAAAAACTGAAGTTCATTAGGCTTTTGGTAAGGAAAACTGAAAATGCCTCAAGAGTGAAGAATATTTACCCATAATACTCAGCAACAATTTCTTGCAGATTCTCCGCAAATTTTCTTGCAACCAGACTGATTGAGGTTTTTGGAATAACGAGTTATAAACGTTCTCCATGTTTCATTTATTATAGAAAAATATATTTTTATTTATTTATTTATTTATTTATTTATTCATCAACAGGAGAACCCAATATAATGATACAAGAATAATACATTATAGACTAAAATATTACATAGAAAATTTTTAACAAAAGTACAAGAGATTCGCGGGTTAATTGTCCGTGAATTGATGAAAATACATTGCAATTATGACATAAATCTGTTCGTCACCAGTCATCATCTGATTCTTGGTCAAGAACTTCTTCTGGGTCTAGAGCTCCCTCTAGCTCTACCTCGTCAATAACTTCTTCTGAGTCTACACTTTCCTCTAATTCTACCTCTTGGGATAACATATTTTCGCTGTCTTTATAATTCGAACACTGGCGTGACTCACACGAACCACAAATAGATGAGCAGACGACACGAGCGCCACGTAGAGCACACGCGCGGCGAACGACGGAGGAACGAAAGTAATAAATTATAGCGTATACATTTAGATACTCTGGTTTTTCCCCAGGGTATCAAAGTTATGACTTATATACATCGATGGAAAGGTGGGAATTCCCCCATTACACTAGTTAAGGTGTTAAAATGTTAGAAATAAAGAGCAGGGAGAAAAAAACCACCAAAAAAATTGCGTTTTTTCCTTGAGCCCGCGTTTTCTAATTTTATTGAAAAATGGACGACTTCGTCAAAAAAAGTAATTGCACAATCGGAAGGTAGACATTCTTAGCATTCAAATGATGTATCATAGAGAAAAATCGGATCATGTATAAATTTTTAATTGATGGCTGTTCACAAAATTTCCCCGCGGTCCAAAAACAGCAAAAATTTGGGATTCAATAAACAACGATTAAATGGAAATTAAAAAAAAATAGGGTATACAAATTTCAGGGATGACAAGGGACCTTATGAGGACCCATAGTCAAGAAAATTTTGAGTAAATTAGTGCAATACAAAAAAAATAGGAACAAATTTCTGGCGAGGTCAAAATTGCCCGGGAGCAGAAAGTTTGACCCGTGTTCCGATATGGCCAAAAGAGTCAAGCGTGACTCAATTCACAGGGTATGATAGCAGCAGAATTCCTCTTTCACATGAATTTTAAATCATGAGAAAATATGCATTTTTCACAAAGTTATTGAATAATTTGTTCCCCCGCTGATGTGTAAATACACGGACTGTGCTCTCGTGCATACAGCACAGAAGCTCATTATTCGAGGTGCGCTTGGTGCCGTTTTTCTCGAGACCGGTCAAATTTTCGAGAAAAATCATAGGAAACATTTTTGTAGAAAATTAACTGAACTTTAATTTTCATCCGAACCAAAAATCTCTAACTGCCATATTTTAGGAGATATTGACTGAAAACCTATTTTTCTGGTCTTTTGGGGCCATTTTCTCCGCCCTCGCACGCGTTTTCATGCAGAGCTTTGTCTCATGTTTAATGAGGTACCAAATGTAACTTCCAACCGGAAGATGAAAATAGGGCGTAATTAATGTTAACTTTTTTCTTTTATTTACTGGAATATTTTCGCAAAAACGCCGGGCATAATATTAGCAAACACGTGTAAATCCTTACAATACTTCAAATAAACATTTTAATGAAATTTTCATTTATTTATTCCAGATTCCACATTGCGCACGTGAACTTCCAATACGAGAGACATCTTTCAACGTGCCTCAATACTACAATGGTATTAGAGACTACTACCACCCTTACGATTACCACGGCTCCCTAGAATCTTGCTCGTGTAGCTCGGGCAGTGACACAACCAAAACCACTTTCAAAGGCCCTTGGTGTATCTGTATAATAATTTGCGTAATAGTAGCAACCCTTACTGCTGGATTGGGCTTACCCCTAGCTTTAAGTCCGAGCATTTCTCCACAAACGACTGAAGAACGGCTCGATGTTATTAAAAAGTTGTTGAAAGAACAACCTTTGATCGACGGCCACAACGATCTGCCGTGGAACCTTCGAAAGTTCGTTCACAATAAGTTGTTTAATTTAAATTTGAGCGCTATAAGTGGAGAAGAGCCTTGGTCGACGAGTAAATGGTCTCATACGGACATACCGAAGCTTCGGGCGGGTTTGTTAGGGGCTCAATTTTGGTCTGCTTATGTGCCTTGTAAAGCTCAACATATTGACGCGGTTCAAGTTACTTTGGAGCAGATTGATGTTATCAAGAGATTGGTGGAGTTTAATGCTAATCATTTTTCGTTGGTGAGGTCTACGCAGGAAATCAGGTCTGTTCATAAAGAAGGTAGGATTGCTTCGTTGATCGGCGTGGAAGGTGGACATGCTTTGGGGAATTCGCTGGCGGTTTTAAGGACTTTTTATAATCTTGGTGCTAGGTAAGTGCTTTATTTTTGGTGTCACAGGTATTCGAACCAAAAACTTCTTCTTTCTGACGGCAAAAAGTGGGTATTTATGGTGTATATAAACGATTGAATTCTTCATAATTTCCAATCTAATAATTATAAATAAAAAGCCATTTTTAATTCCCACATTTTGAGCGCGTCAAAAAAGGGCGTAAACAAAAACATTTATATGAAGTGTACTTTAATTATTTTTAGTCCCTCAATCGCCTCCCAAGTTTTTGGTACGAAATCCTGGGACTTCCTGTGTATATATTTTTTTAAGACCGACCAGAAAGTATACACATTCTAGACAATTTTTCGTCCAGAAAATAACGTTTTGCCGATCAAGACCGGAAAATGGACGTGAGGGACCGGCAAATGGACGTGAGGGACCGGCAAATGGACGTGAGGGACCGGCAAAAGCTTTTTCTGATCCCTGATTATTCATTTTTCCAATCGCTCTTCTTGGTGTGCGTCATCGATTGTGACGTATATCCGGATTTTCGGCACGTCGTTTATTTTATTTGCTATTTTGACATATAGCTAACCTTAAATTTGATAAATAAAATCATCAGGATCGCATTCAGCCAAATTCGAAAAGGCCATGAAATTAATAATTACCAGCTTCTTTTTCTAACTGAAAATACTTGAGAACTTTCAAAATACTGATGTATTTCCGTGTATTCATGCATATTTGTGTATTATTCATATAAATAAAACAATAAGATTAATATTCACTTTTCATAAATAATAATTGACTGTAAACAACAAAGTACAGACCTGTCAAAAACTGTCAGTGTGACAGTAGAAAAAGACGTAAGACTTATTGCCGCTACGAAAGTAACGCCTTCATAGTAGGGGAAACATGCCTATGATGGCATACTTAACTTTATACCCATTTTGACGTGTTATCTATGGGTTTAGGATGTATTGGGGGAACAATTTTAATAAACATTAACCTAAATATTGACGGTGCGTAGACAGATTTTAGATATCAGTTCACAATTTTTTGTAAAAAAACATAAAATGAAAAATAGCAAGTATGCCATCATAGGCAAGTCTCTTCCTTTGATGGCACGCCCTAAGCTTTTAAGATATTATCGGATTTTTATTAAGGT
>CAJUYI010004304.1:19172-32527 GCA_910591695.1 Galerucella pusilla
CAATATGCCATCATAGGCACAATGCTATCATAGGCGTGTTTCCCCTATTTTAACTCTCGACTGATAGGTTGAGCTTGAGCGTAATCTAAACATCAACCAATCAAATTTTTGTAAGTCAAAGATTAGGGTTAACGTTTGTAATACACTTAAACGGTTCATTATTGTGATATTTTGATTAGGATTAATCACAAACCTGCCTTTTTTTCCATTTCTTCCTACGTAATGTGTTAGAAAGACATTAACAATCGATGACGCACTCCAAGAAGGGTATTATTTTTTTTTCTCTTATTCTTTTGGGAATCAAACCACAATAAGCTAAAAAAAAGCGCTATCCCAATAAAAACCGTTCCTGGAACGTGCACTTCAATGGATTCCGTTTCTAGTAGACTATCATATCGTTAAAATGTCATAAAATAAAATATTTTATTTCACATTTTACCAGAGGTGTGATCTACTATGAATGGACCTTAATAAAATTTGCCAACAAAGTTTTGTAGTCTTAAACTTCAAAATATTATTGATTGTCTAGTTGTCATATTTTTTCGTTGTGTCAGATAGGGACCAAAAATTATTTTATTGATTTTATTACTGGTTAATCTTGACAACGGTAGCTAGAACGCTACCGAAACGTCGAAATAAAAAATAAAAAACATCATTGTGGTTTGATTCCCAAAAGAATAAGAGAAAAAATAATAAGTAATGCCACAAGGAACTTACAGAAGGGTATTATTTCAACCATACAATCCACCTTGATTTCGTTACTATGGTAACAACGTTTCGATATATTGTCGAGTGATCACAGTTCGTTGATTTTTAATTTGTCATTTATGACAAAGTTATTTGGCGAGTGCGCAAATTTAACAATAATATGGATTTACATTTTAAATTATCTGACACGGAAAATGAGATTCCAGAAGAAATTTTGTAAGCAGCGCGGCTTATGATATATTACCAGTAAAATCAAAAGTCCGTTACGAGAAGTAGTCATACGCATTTAAAAATTGGTGTCGAGAAAAAAAAAGTGAAAAATGTAAATGAAGAAGTCTTAAAAAAATATTGTACGTCACGCACCCGGAAATTAGTGTTTTTCAGGTCTCTCCAAGCTTCCAGGACTCGCCTACGGCTCGACCTGAAAAACACTACTTTCCAGTCTTGTAACGTAAATTACTATTTCCGCTAAAATAATTAGGCTGCAAATAAGAATATTGAAAAATCAATTTCATCTCAGTGGAATATTCCGAGGTCGCTCAAATCACACAGGAGCTCGTGAGCCTTCAGGCTCCACATTAACGATGCTTTTCCCCCTGATTTATAAATCATCATGTATAAAAAGTTAGATTCGAAAATTCTTTAAAACTTCATAAAGTTAAAATATTAATGCTTTATATCAACAAATATCAATCTCAGTGATTCAATTTATTGAGCCTATATGTGGCTTATGAGCAGTGTCCAAGGACAGTGGGACGCACATGGGGTCTGCCACCCCGTGTGGTCACCTGGATCTTCACTGCAATAATAAGACCCATGTTAACGTATGGAGCAATTGCATGGGAGCCGAAGGTTCTACAAGCAACGGCCATCCAAAAATTATATCAAATATAGCGAATGTCTTGTTTAAACATCACAGGAGCCTTGAGAACAACACAAACCGCGGCAATGGAACTTATTACTGGTCTGACCCATAGATAACATCATACAGGTCTGACCCCTCTGGACCTGTACGTCAAGAATGTTGCGTTAATGGCCATGGTACGATTGCGCACGGCTGGTTTGAGCCCTGAAAGTAGGAGTGGGCTGGGCTAAGCCTATGGCGAGAAGCGCTTACTGCTGCAGGCAGCCAATGATGCCATTGAACCCTGGTTTGTGTTTAATAAACCCTACAAAATACAAATAAAACAGAACATAGAGTCAGATGCTGCAAATGCAATACGCATATAAACATATGGATCAAAAATGAAAGAGGGCTCAGGATGTGAAGTTTACTCGAGAGCACTAAGCCTGAGGATTAAGTGGGGAATGGGAAACAATACCAGCGTAGCTCAAACAGAACTGGCTGGTATTTCAATTGCCACGAAAGAACTAACAAGAAAAGGAATTTCTGGCAAAAACAACAATCTGAACTGATAGTAGACAAGCCCTATTAGCCTTGAGCAGACAATGTGTTATATCGGGGCTAGTACTAGAGTGCCACCAAGATTTAGCCAACACCTCGGCAGATAACAATATTATCCTGAGGTGGGTTAAAGAGCACGACAGGAGACAGGGGAGCGGCTGGACTAAACATTTTAGGATCCAGTGACACCTACGGCCTAACAACTTCGACAATTGCGGAACTAGCCAAACGTTACACCCATGCTCAATCCCTTGAGAGATGGGATGGAATCAAAGAATGCAGTCTTTCCAGAATCACCCTTGGCGACCCTGAGAAGCTGGCGCCGAAGAAATATTTGGCGATGACCAGGAAAAACTCACGTTTAACAGTACGATTTCTGACTGGCCACTGTCAACTAAGGAAACACCCATACTATGGGGCAAGTGGACACACCTCTATGCAGGATGTGTGAACAGGAAGATGAAGCTGTCAGGCATGTCTTATGCGAGTGTCCGGAGTTATCGTCAATAAGAGAGTGTGTGTTCGGTGAGTCTTGGCCTACACCTGCCAATATGAAGGAGATGTCTCCTAGTGACCTGTCCACCTTCCTGGGAAGGACAGGATGGAAGATGATCTAGGAGGACAACTCCTTGGGAGGATGTACAATGGGTCACATGTGGCCTAAGTGCTATGAGCCTACACTCACCCTCCCTACTCTACAAATACAGAAAGTATACTAAATTTCCTGCAAGTTTGTCAATCAAATTTTTTTTTAAATCCAGTCGTTTTTAAAATAACTTCAAAAAATGAGAATGTTTCAGCAAAATCTGATTGAGTGACCGGTACTACAGGTGCAGATTACAGCTACGTTACACTAAGCAATTTTGTAGAGATTTCAGATCTTAGTAAATCCTCCTTTAGAATATATGCAGACCATAGCGAGGAGATGAGGATACCTCATCACAAATATACTGTGAAGGCATGACTAGGCTAAGGTTTTCGATCTGTAAAGTTCGTAGTCGAGAGTTCCTTTGAAGCACATAAACCTTATATTTAAAGATATATCCAATGAAAAAACACCATAATTGGAAATTGTTTTTAAAAAGTTTTGAGAAAAATTTTCAGATCTATCGTATAACCCTCGTATCATTGTACCCAATCGAGCTGCTTTGTTCCTCCAATGAAAAATGCTAAAGACCGTATAAACTTTCAATTTTCATGGGTTCTTATGACCCGCAATTAAAGCATCAGCCTCAAACTTCCAGTGTAATGTTTTTTTTTATAAAAATTTCCATTATTTCGCAGATATTTAACGATCACTCACTCATGCGATACCCCTTGGGCAACAGGGACCAACACAAAGACCCAAGACGGCCTTTCGGAATTCGGGAAGAGCGTCATCAAAGAAATGAACCGTCTGGGCATGATAATAGACCTATCGCACACATCTATGACCACTGCCAAGGCGGCGCTCAACATATCCCGAGCGCCTGTAATTTTCTCCCACTCAAGCGCCTTTTCGTTGTGCAATTCATCCAGAAACGTCCCGGATGACGTGCTAAAATTAGTAGCCCACAACGGCGGAGTGATCATGGTAAATTTTTACACTTACCATGTTACTTGTAACGAAACTGCCACTATACAAGACGTTATTAAACATATTAACCATATAAGAACAGTCGCTGGTATCGACCACGTCGGAATTGGAGCGGGTAAGTCTTAATTCCACCCTTATCAAGCGTAGATTCACATAAGAAGAAGCCACGTGAAGTTGCAGTTATATGCGCGAACTTGTCAAAACCAACGAATGGTGTTTCTTTATCTGTTCACCGATACGTCGCGCACTGCAACACCTGTACCCATTTTAACAATAATAACCCCACTTTTTATATAGGTCAGTAGTCAAAAAGTAAACATTAATGACAAAAACTCAAAGTAATAACTAGAAATATTTAAATTGTTAAAAATTGAAAATGGGCAGTGTATACCTTGTTGAAAATTATTGTAATAGTGGTTGGTAGTGCAGAATATTTTGAACGAAGACGTGAATTCATCTACTTTAACACTAACAAGTTTTTTTAGGAGGCATGGTTTTAGATCAACTAACACTCACAGATGAACTAGCTAGACGTCTTAAGATATTCAAAAATAATTGACAGTAAATTATTGTTCCAAACACAACCTCAAATGTCAATAATAAAATCGCTGTAGGCATGAAACATCGTTTGTAACGCCAATAACATGGAACGGTCGTTACGTGACAACATAGAAAAACAAAACCGATTTTGGTTTCAGCGCAAGTCAGTTAGCAAACTTCGCGTGGCTTATTCTTATGTGAAATGCAGTCCACTAAGGTTAAATTTTATTATTTACAGGGTATGATGGTATAAATATGACGCCTAGCGGATTGGAAGACGTTTCCAAATATCCTTATTTATTAGCCGAACTCTTAGCTGATCCTAGTTGGACTGAAAAGGATGTTACATCTTTGGCGGGTTTGAATTTATTGAGGGTGTTCCAGCGAGTAGAAGAAATAAGGGATGAATGGAAAAACGAAGCGGTACTACCTCTGGAAGATGACATACCGCCTATGCATAACCCATGCTCTTCTTTGTATTCTTGACGACGATTTTATAGGTTTTTAGGGTATCGAAGATTGGATAAGCTTTTTAGTCTTTCGTTTTAGTAAAATTTGTGACAATATTTGCTGGTGGATCTGCCGGGTAAATTGTTTATATAAATTTGTTGAATGTTAGTTTTAGCTGTATACGTGATTTTTTCACAGTTCTACAAGCGTATTTACAAGGAGGGATACTCGTAACCCGTAAACTGTGAGATCATCTTTAAACACCCTATACAATATTAGATAAAAATCGATTTAAAAAAATACAGTGGCGTAGTGTGGGTTTTCTCCGCCCGGGGCAGACCGGAAATTCGCCACCGCCCCTCTTATTTTAATTATTAATTTAACCCATTACTGGCCAAGGTGAAAAAAACACAATTTACATAAAATATTCATTAAATTGATATCAAAATATATAAACTAAGATAATTCTGAACCAAACGAACTCTAACTATTCTAAAATATTCAAACAAATATTTTTGCTTGGAAATTTTCCAAAAAATTATGAATATAGCCTTGCTGGTAAAACTAACCTAGGCAGAAAAAAATGTGTCTACGACCCCCTCCAAGTTGTATACTTACCCCTTTCAACTTGAAACGCACAATTTTTTAACATTGTCGATGCGTATTAAGTGATTCTCGAACATCCCGTGTATACTATGAATATTTGAAAAGTGTAAATAGTTTGTGCGTAAAATTTTGTTTTTGTCTGTACATTGTTTTGTGTAATTTATAGGTATTTTTAATTCACTTTAGTTTAAATATGTATGAATTTAAATTGAGTTTTGTTGAAAATTTTATAAGACTACTTGATTTAAAAAAAAACAGTCTACCTGTCTATTTCATATTCCAAAAAAAACAGTTTCTTAAAGGACCCCCTACTCTTTTTTGGTACGGATTTTGGGTCAATTTTGACCCCCCAAAGTATAATGGATATTGTCACACACCTCAGGATTCGTCAAAGGAAGAAGAGTATAAAAAATAAGCAGAGTGGTGACATGGCCCATTGTGCATCCTTCTGAGGTTCAGACTTTCTTCTAGCTCGTCAACCAGCCTAGGTACTTGTTTGAAGTAGGCGATAACGTCGCCGGAAGAAAGCTCCCTCATGCTGGATTGTGTTAGCCTGTACTCGCCGAATACAGAAAACCTAAATTGAGAGAGTGTCGGACATTCGCAAAGAATGTGCGTTCGACAGTCGCATCTTCCGTTCACATCCTCTACAAAGTGAAATGTGAGGGCGGGTTTATCAATGCTCGGTTAAATATGTCAGCTACGTAGCCCTTAGCTATCTTTAACCGCCAGTCAAAGTCTCGGTTACAATAGAAAGCGTTTATCAATGCACCACATAACGGACAGCTAGCTAACTGGAGGCTAAGTGTAATGGAGCATTTGACAACCTTGTTCGGGTTATGAACGTGACTGTAATGTTGTCGGAGCGTAAATTTCTCATTTTAATTTGTTGTAAGGAGGATCACCCGTTACATGAAATATACATATTATTAATTTTATTCGCATATCACATAAATAACACAGTGAATCAAGAATATAGAGGTGAAAGTTATTATTTTTCCATTTTACCGTAAGCTTACTCAGTGGCGTAGCGTGCCATCTTGGCGCCTGGGGCGGGAGACCCCTTTTGCCGCCCCCATTCTATATAGGTGCTTAATTAAAATTTAATTTCACAGGCAATGAGGTACTTTTTATTGAAGGTAAAATAGGATGAGCGGTTTTACAAGCGGATTCTACGGGCCTTACGAGCAGCGAAGTCAGAAATATATATATATATATATTACAGTTCTACAGGCCTTAGAGGCCCATGACTTATTAGATTTTTGAATTAGGTTTCTTCATCTTCCTCTATTTTTCTTACTAGGGCTTTCCACCTTTTCCTATCTTCCGCAACTCTACTCCAATCTTCTATCCCCTTTTCCTTTATGTCCTCTACTACCGTCTCCACCCATTTCTTCCTCGGTCTGCCTCTTCGTTTTTTACCTCAGAAGTCAGAAATAACTTTGTCAAAATCAATATTAGCAGCCAATTCTTGTTCAATCGACAATATAGCCAAGTTTGATAGTCTAGCGGAGCTCATAGTAGATCTGAGGTAATTTTTTATTAGCTTCAACTTCGAAAAACTTCTCTCACAACTTGCAACACTAATCGCCAAAGTCGAATATATGCGAATCAAGATGACTATATTTGGAACCGAAATTCCAAGATTCAGTTTTTGAATGAACTGGAAGAGCTCCAGTGGTCCAAAACAAAAAAGATATCCCAATTTCACGGTGTCAGAGCGACAATTAGGTACTTATAAAAGTAGCCGTTCACCATAAAAGTATAATAGAATGCAAAAAGACGGATGCTGTGACTTGGCGAGAATAGCTGGAATTTGTTTGAGTATCATGAGAACACTGGGTTTAGATAATTGAAACCGAGTAATAAACTCGACATCATCGAGCTCTTCAAAGGGATTTATCCGTTCTTCAACAGTATATAGTCTTCTTTCGTACTCTACAAATTCCAACATCTTGCCAATATCCAAGCTCTTCATCGAAAAGGTAGTCAAGTTCTTCAAGATACATTTACAATAACAATGGGCCTTTTCAGTAGATGCTTAAATCTCAAAACAAATATTTTATTTGAAAGCTTACTGATAATTTTTCACTTTGTACAGTTTTGTTTCGAATATAAATGTTACAAAGCCGAATGAAAAGTTGAACAAATATTAGGGTAATTTGAACACACGTTTGACCTTGGGGGAAGTGACGTCGTAAGGTCTGGAGTTATGTTGGCAGTATTTGTCAGAATGGCTGGCCAAACGCTGCTACGGCTACGGCCGAGGCCAAAATATCCAACGAAGAAACAAATATTCCTCATTTTGGTCAACTTCTTTTGAGCTTTTGCTTTTTCGACCATGATTTTCGTCTGTTTTCATCTCGAGGAACGTGAATGAATATTTTGCTTGGCAATATTTATATTGTTATTTTAACAAAAACAAATAATCCAAAATGAAAGAGAATATCAATATCAATTTCGAGGTTACATGAGATGTCAAAATCAAAAACCAGGGAAGCAAACTTTACAAATCCTATGGAAATAACGGTCTGTCGTTTTCAAGGTCGTAGGCTCTTTGACGTCACGAGGGATGGAGGAGTGACGTCACGTTCAAACCGCGCGCTGCTTTCCGTACTTTTGATAATTTTTTCAGGATAGAAATCAAGCTCCAAAAAAAAATAAAAAAATAAGGGGACATTTTTTCATAAAATACTTTAATTGAAACCAATAAAAAAATTACTGAAAAGGCCCATTAAATAAAATACAAACAAAACCTAGATGCTACTAAACTACTATAAAAGTATCAAATAAGCTTCTCGATTTCACCCTAAACGATAATAACACAATCAAATTTGAAGTTGAAATAATCTTTGTTGCAAAATGTAAGCAAACATGAAAAAATCATGACACAGTTGTCAGTTAGAATCTATGGTTAGAATAACGGAGCACCACTTTCTCGTATTTAACTGTATGTTCTATGGTTAACATCAACTTGATAGTGGCAGCTAGGATAGCCGAAAGTTTGACTGCCAGCTAATGCAAACTGGCAGTTGATAAACACTTTAACCAACAGCTAAGATTTAGCCGAGGGCTACAATATTTAACCGAGCATTGATAAACCCGCCCTCAGAGAGACCCAGTCTAGAGGTGTTTTCGTAGGTGGCAGTGACCGGTCAGAATACCCGTGGCTGTCCGAAGGTTCTGTCTGTTCATAGTCACGTATTTTTTGGCTACTTTCCTGTCCGGATACTGCAGCAGTTCCTTGGCAAGCCTGCAACCTTCTGCATCGTCCCATCTACCCATAAACTTTTGAAGGGAGTGTTCCTTTATTAGGTCAATCATAGCTGACGCCGACAGACCAATGAAAGTGCCAGGTCCCAGGAGTTTTTGGGAGGTTGCTTTCCTGGCTAGTGAGTCGGCAATGTGACAAATCAAATATTTTTATAGAACACATTATAGTTTGTCTCCAAGTATATCGTATTCGCTTTTGCCGGCAATCATAAAATTAATAGGCCAATTACAATAAATCATATGGCCAATAGCTGCTGTATTGAAGAGATCACCAGTGGTGGACAATTTAAATTTATTCTAAAAAGGATTTTATTCAAAAATATCTATCTTTTTGTATTTTTATCATACATCCTTTGCTTCTTATTTAATATGTGATGACCATTTCTTTAAATTTTTTTTATTATACCTGCATCATAATCGCTGATAAAAAAACGCAAAAGCGTGCTTAAAAGGCCGATTAAAGCACATGTGCTCTATAAAGTCACCTTGGTAACAATAATAGTTATTTATGATATAAGTGTTAAAAGTACATTTTTAAGGCACGCATGTGAAGGTTTGCAGAATGAGCGAAGCGAATTATGCAATTCACATGAGTGCCTTTAAAGGTACTTTTAACACGTATATCATACAATATTTTTTCTACAAACGTTCAAAAAATGCAATAATACAGTTTGAATTAAATTTTAAAAACCTTTATTAATACATCCAAAGGAGATAATTTTAAATTATTTAAATTTAAATTTTATTTTTTCTGCGCATCATTCCTCCTTATCCACGGAAAATGGTAAAACAGCAGTGCAGGAAATTAATTTGTCAAATTGCACAAATTGTACTATTAATATTAATGTTAATAAATAAAATCTAAATATTTTGACGTTTGCTTTCAAAATTTGACAATTCACTTTTACCAGCAGTGCCATAAACATTTTAAGGCACTCAGTATCTTAAAGTGACATTTTTAAGGCTTCTATGGAGTGCTAAAAATGGCATTTTTAACACGTTTGTAGAAAAAAAATATTATACTGTCAACATTTTGTGAAAACTGTCAATTCAGTACAAACCTTCAAAAATAAAAAGGTATCGTCAGGTGCTGTTACGAAAAATTTGCGTAGTCTCTCTTCTGTAAACACCCAAGACTTTTTAGGCTCATGTCCTTTGTTTGTGCTTTTCATAAAAGTATGTAGTTTATGAAAAGAAGCAATGTTCACCCCGTGTTTGATTCGCAGCATCGTTTGCAGTTTGGAGTGAATGCACCACAATGATGACGACTTGTAAAGACTTGACTATAATGAAACTTTGTTAAATGATTGCTATTTTCAATAATAAATTGCTACCTAGATCACCGTCTGGTTGGTTGTGACCATCCATTTCGCAAATTTTTCGTATTCCTTTAGATACGCTTCCTTGGATTTCTCGGGGATTAACCTCCCTTCAGCTTGTTCGGCTAACAATCTAATCACAGATGACCTATCCTCGTTTTCGATCATTGAATTAACATTCATCAACAAACATTTCACATGCAAATTATTGTTCTATTTGACATAACAAAGTACTCATGTCAGATCAATAATTAAAGTCATGACATTTAGACTTTGCGTTTCTAGGGTTAATGATGTTGCCAAGTAAACTTTAAAAAAAGGATAATGCCATGAATAATTATTATGAAAAAGGAATTTCAATTTCGTTTTTATAAAATCATATTCTGAGTATTTTTCAGACTGCGGTGCAGGTATAATAAAAAATAGCGTATGATACACGTGTATAAGCGCCTTTTAAGCACTATTATACTCCGTTAAAAGGCACTCGGCTTTGCCTAGTGCTTCCAAACTCGTCGTGCGTGCTTAAAAGGCTTGCTTATACACTTGTATCATAATATACTATTTTTTTTCCTCCTAAATGAAAGATTACTAAATACTATAACCTAAATTAAATAAACTATAGCCAGGCCCGCCCTTGCCTTGACTGTTGTTGTGTTTCATTTCAGGTAAAATTCTTCTAAGAAGGTCGTAAATGATCGTATTTAGATGATTGCCGTCAAAAGCGAAGACGATATACTTTGAGACAAACTATACCTTGTATGTTTTTCTTTCTTCAACTTGTGTTATTTGTGTTATTTCCATTCGTTAGATACTTACCATTATGTATTGTTAATAAAATTGTGTTATTTATCCAAAATGTTTACACGCACTTTCACAACTTTATCAATGTTTATCTAATATAGACGTTTAGATTTCTAATAAGCTTGTACCCCTTAAAATGTTTCAAAAACGCTTTTGAATCGTGTAGACGTAGAAAAACAGTATCTAAAATGTAAATATAAACAAAATTACCTACCCCTTGTTTAATAATGCACTGAACCAAAATTTTAAATATTTCTCACTCCATGTTTCACATACTCTCTTAAAATGATAAATAAACACTTCCAATTAACTTCAATAGTCACTGGATATACAGGGCGATTCCAAATTGATCTGAATAATTTTTACAGGTACCTACCTAAAGTTTATTTCCCCAATAATTGTTTCTTAGGGACGCCACTGATTATCCAAATGTACAGGGCTATTCATTATAAATTACCCACCCCCTATCACATCGTCATTATTACTTTCATAAAAAACAGTTTCATATAAAAGTTGTTTGGTTACAGTTGAATTTTCTTATATTTTATCGAAAGTTCAGTAGGGTGCGAATTTAAGGGGATACAAAAAATAGTAGTTCTTTTTTAAATGGGACACCCTGTATATTTTCACATTTTTGGATTGGTCTTTTTTTTTTTTCTGATTTCAAAAATATATAATATGTTATCCATACCTTGCACCGTTTTTGAGTTATGAAATGTGATAAATCTTAGTTTTAGTAATTACTGTAGGTAAATATGAAAAAAATATTTATTAAAGTATGCTATGAAAATGACAAATAATATGTTTGATAATTGACATTTTTCATATAAAGTAATCAAAATGGTTCTCAGTAAGAAAGAAAAAGTCAAAATATATACCTATACAAAACAGAAAACAAAGATTTATAAGAGAATTTATAAATAATAACATAAAAGATATTCGAAATGTCCACCATTATTGTTAATGCATAATTGATAACACCTCTTTATACTATTTATAATAACATTGCAGATGACTTCATTATTTTCATTTAGTTTGTTAATTTCAAGTTGAATCCTTGCTTTAAGCACTTGTATATTATTATTAATAAAATATTTCACCTCTCTGTAAACCATTTTAAATGTTGTCATTTTCATAGCTCACTTTGATAAGTTATCTTTTTTTGTATTTACAGTAATTACTTAAACTCAGATTTTCAACATTTCATAACTCAAAAACGGTAACATATTACCTACCTATATATTTTTGAAATCAGAAAAAAAGTCCATTCCAAAAATGTGAAAATATACAGGGTGTCCCATTTAAAAAAGAACTATCATTCTTTGTATCCCTTTAAATTTGCACGCTACTGAACTTTTGATAAAACATTAATGAAATTCAGCTGTAACCCAACAACTTTTATACGAGACTTTTTTTTCTAAAAGTACCTATTAATAACGATGATAGGGGTAATTTGTGGGTAATTTATAATGGATAACCCTGTACAATATTCCAGATTATTTAAATACTAAAGATTAATGTAGGTATTGCTAATTTTTGTTTATATTTCCACTTTCTGTTTTTCTTAAATCTGCCGTAATGTGTATAAAAACTTGTATATTAATAAAATATATATACATAAAAATATCATCAAATGTGCTGTGTACCTTATGAAGATTTCAAAAAAAAAATTCAACAGATTGAATGTGGAGACCAAAAAAAAATAACGGAAATAGGAATCAAGAAATTTGTTTATGTTGCATTTGAAAAGAACTTTGTAACTAGAGCCGGACCTGTTTATATATAATAAGCTTATTTTATTAAAAAAATGATTTAAAATCCAATTTTGTGCTCCAAATTTGTTACCCCTAACTCCGTCCATGCTTTTTCAACGCCAAAAAGTAAACGAGAATAACAAAATAACGCATGGTCTACCATTATATTCGCCTCTCTTCAGATATTTGGCATGATAAGAGCTTGAATTTATTATATATTGTTTTCCAATACATTTTTCCAGTACATTTTATAAAAGCAAGTTTAAATTTGTTATGACCCTCGTAAATTTTTTTTATCCTGTTCCAAATATGAAAAAAGATAAGGTATGTTTGTTGTGGCTTTTTATAGTTTTAATGTGCAAGTTGGATGTTTATAGAGAAAAAACAATTTATTATAATATAAGATTAAAATCTATAGAAATAAATTTATTTAAAACAAAAATTTATATGTTGTTGGGTTTGTGAAATTTATAGAAATACATATTTACCGATGTAGATGCGTAGATATATTTTATATTGTATTCGAGGAAATGTATTTTAATAGATGAAAATACAATAAAAGTTGATTTTGCAATTAATTCGTTTTATTTTTATACAGATTAACTGTCAAAAACAAAGTGCCTACGTGATCGTATGATATGTACTCCAATCGAATAAAAGAGAAGATTGAAGAAGTGGTTTTTCCCTAACCTAATTCCTTTTAAAGGTTATATTTACTTTTATCAAGTCAAGATGCACCCAAAATTAATAGAATTAGTTCCTAATAGACAACTTTTAGATTCAAATTTTGACGGTTATAAATTATCACTTCAAGAAATACCTACCAAAAAATTAGATCTTACGAGTCCAGTTGATAGGGTGTTTTTAAATGCTCATCAGTATTCTATACTTCATGCTAACTTGTTCGGTTACCACAACCATCT
>CAJUYI010004305.1:0-19070 GCA_910591695.1 Galerucella pusilla
CGTGAAATACATGGTGATCTATTTGGAAGTACCTAGAAAATAATGTGTTCGTATTTTGATTCACCCTGAATCAGATTCAATGAATATTAAGGAAATGAACAATTTTCCAGAATTTTCACTATTATTCGAATGCATTGGCAGCAACAGATTTTCATTCTAGAATGTCACTTTTTATGGAAAATTTGTTATAACTTTTCAAATACCCCGTAGAACCATCACAACCCTAAGCTATTGTAATGGGAAGGTCATGCTGATTCCAAATATGCAATAAAATATAGGGTGTTCCATTAATAAGAATGTAAATTTGATATTCTGGAACAGCATTCTGGAACACTCTGTAAGATTGTAAATAATTTTAAAATGTGAAGATTAATGATGGCTATAAACCCTCGAATTCTCAAATCGATACCTTAAAGGACAAATAATGAGATACTGAACTTCATGACACTAATCAACCACCCTGTATATTATAACGACAGTTATGTCAAGGAGTACATATTCTGGAAGTTATAGAAAAAGGTTTTTGAAAATATTCAAATGCTAATTTTTAGTATGGTTTTAAACTTTTTCTTTAAATAGTTTTTATAGTTTTAGTAGGTAATCTAAAATATTTTAATATGTTAAGGTGAGTATATATCGATATTATCTTTTATGATGAAATGAATCAATTTAATTTGTTGAAATCTACATTATATTAAAATTAAAGTTGTGACACGTTTCGCTAACACAGTATCTTCCTCAAACGAATGGAGGTATAATGAAAATGTTTGATTTATACAGTGCCTTAATACTGAATTTTCCTTTACTTTAGCTACTGTGGAACCGCTCAATTTCACTTCAATTCTTTGTAATATTCGTTGTTAACCTTGTTTCACTAAAATAAGATTCATGTATACCTTTTTGTGGCATTATTAAGTTCAAAAATAATTTTGGGTGTCTAACTAATGTTTTGGAATAACATATTTTATATAGTTAAAATTGTGATTTTTGAAAACGCTTTCAGGTTGAACACCGAAACGTTAAAAATAAAATGGAAACGAGTTATATTAGGACAGTGGATTAACCAATGAATTCATTTTAGTGTTATTATTTTAATTCCAATAAGTGAAGTTTTGTCAATAAGAATAAGATCGAAAAACCAAATCCATTTTTACACGCTGATCAATTGAATTTAAATGAATGTGTTGTTGGAAATCTCACCCACTTACCGAACAATCAAAGGAGTTGCTATACACGCAAAAAATACGGCGGCCAGTTAAAAGTCGGATTAGATGTATGGGAAAACAAACAGATTTGGATTTGAAATTTAATTTTTTGTTTAAAGGTACGTTTACATCTGACATTTATTGCATGATATTTATGTCGGAGAGTGATTTATGTGAATATAAACACACATAAAATTTGTCTGAGATATATGTATCATTCTCAGATAATATGTGTCTACATATATCTATACAATTGATGTAAACACTACACCTTCTTCAAGTGTCGAGTAATTTTTAAGTAGTCTTATATTACCTCCGTATAACTATGAAATGGGTGAGAAAAAGAAATGGAAAATCGAATTGATTTATCAACTAATCTGTACCACAATAAACCTAAATTGTGGGACATTAAATGCAAGTGTTATAAAGATAGAGATTGCGTGAAAATTTGAGACCACAATAGAAGAGATTACTAGAAAGATCCAAAATTATTTATCAGATCAATTTAACAGTGAATTTCAAAAAAGGAGTATGCAAAAATCAGGACCGAGTACAGATGAACAATATACATCAAAGTGGCCCTATTTTAAATCCCCTTTTTTTTCCACAAAGTCTTAAATTCCACTCTCGAACCCACACAGATCATTTATTCTCAATTTTTTCTCCTAATTTTCTCCAACTTGTTCATAATAATTACAATGGCTTCACATTTTCTTTTTGATATTTTCATCGTATACATGTCTCACTATAGAGAAACACTTCAGTGGTCATACATTTATTGCAAATGGGATACGTGCGATGTCCTATATATAAAGGGTGGTCCGTAAGTAATGGTCCAAATTGGAATGGAAGATTCTTCGCCTGAAAATATTACAATCTGACGCAGCTTCTTTCAATAAAATATTTATGATAAGAATGATACAGGGTGGCAAAGTTGAAATGTCAAAAATGTTTTTTCTCAGTAAATTGGAAGTTTTGGATATACAAACGTGAAAATTTGAAGATAGGGGTATCAGGGTCTGGGAAATTGTAATATGTTATCAAATCCGATGTACTTCCCAGAGGGCGCCACAAAGGCTATGTTGTTGGTGTAATATTAACTTATTAATCGTTAACGGTATCCCTCTATTCACCCTATTATCACAAAAATAATAATTTTAGTGGGCGCTGATGTTAGGAAATTTATTATCAGCTATAATATAGCAAGAACATCAATGATTTGCAATAATATCGTCATAGATTTCGGAAGCATATTGCTTGGTAACAACCCGACTCCGAAGGCGGATGGTTGTTACCGCAAAGCACCGAATAGTTCGGTGCGCAAAGCAACACCCTTGGAGAAAGTTAAGGCAAAATTATTGCAAATTATTGATGCTCCTGCTATATTGAAGCTAATAATAAATTTACTGACATCAGCGCCTTCTAACATTATTATTTTTGTGCTAATAAATTAAATGGAAATGATGAAGGGGGCTTAAATATGCGAATGTCTCAAAAACCAGTATATTTTGAGATTTATGATAGGTATGTCTTTTTGTCGTTTTAATATTTCCCAATAAATTGAGGGAGACCATTAAGAATAAATAAGTTAATCTCACAGTTACACCAACGACATAGCTTTTGTGGCGAAATGGATGACATATTATGATTTCCATGGCCCTACTACTACTATCTCCAAATTTTGACGTTTTTATATCCAAAATCTTCCAATTTACTGAGAAAAACATTTTTGCCACCCTGTATCATTATTATTATCAATATTTTATTCAAAGAAGTTGCGTCAGATTATAATATTCTTAGGCAGAGAATCTTTAATTCCACTTCGGTCCATTACTTACGGACCATCCTGTATATAAAAGCTATACATGTCCAGTAATTCATATCACTATTGTTAACGATCATTGCTATTTTATGTCGGACATCTGACACTTATATCTTGACAGGAGTGTGAGGTGTAAACGTACCTTAACGCAAAGTGATGAATAATGGACGACTATTTAAATATAATTTCACCAAAGGAATAACTAGTTCCAACAAAAATATAACACTCTCCAAGTATTAATAAAATTTCACCGATCATTTGTCAAAATGAAAGAGTTGATTAAAAAAGTGCGAGAAGTAACTCTCTTTTGATGAATGTGAATATTGTCAGGCAAGTGCTACATGAGTCAAAAAAGGGACTTTACACACTAATTGAATACACGATGTTCTCTACTTTCGAAATTTGGATCCAGTTTTACCAAAAATCAGAATTTTGGATAAAAAATTTGAAATAATTGAACGATTAATGTTAAGAAAAATGTTTTTCGAATCCGAGCTCAGTGTCCTTCAAGGGCTATTTTCAAAGTTCGGTCCCACAAAAAAAAATTCCATTTGCTCTGCAGCAAGATGATGTTCATTTTGATCCTCTAAAAATTGAGTCTTTTTAAGAAATGAAGATTTTTTTTTTCACAAAACTGATAGCAGTATATGCACACCTTGGAAGGACATAGATATAGTTTTATCATTGTCTAGGTTAATTAATCAAATAGTTTTATATTAATTTCACAAGAGTAGGACAAATAGGGACAATGATAATATAAAAATTTGATTAGTTTCAACAAACTCTAGTTGGGTATGTCTTAAGATGAGATTTCTGGACAAAAATTTCCATGTTGTATACAATATGTTATTGGAATTCACTTTTTATGACTTTGAAAAAAGACTGATAAAATTTTGGGATATGGTTGTTTAATAAATCAACGAGAAAAAAGCAAATTTCATTAAAATACGTTGAAATAATACAAATCGAAACATTTTATTGCCTGACTATTGTTCGTATTGTTTTACATTCAACAATTTCTGTTCTCTGCAGGTCTTTTTCTGTTAAATACCCCAATATAGACCAAAATTAGCTTACTCAAGTTAACCCAAACCTTATCGTTGAATCCTTTTTTAAACTGATTTAAATTAATAGTGATATCTGCCTCCAAGGATGATATCAAATAATTTATTTCCACTCCACTTCGTTGTTTCTTAGCCCTCGACTCACTGGCACCTTTTGGTATATTAAAATTCTGATGAAATTGTATAAAATAAATGTTTTTAACATCCTTCTGATCTTCATGGTCATTTTCTTTCATTTTTTGACTCTTAACAAAGCCACCAACTTTTTTGTATAAAAAAAACAATGATGTGCAACTGTTGGAGCGTCAAAATAGCGACCATTGTAACTAGAACTTTCACCGCTTCTAATAAGATCTCATACTTTGTAGCTGTTTGATTCTGGAGTCCTTTTCCTAACTAGAAGACTGTTTCCCAGTAGTCTCATTCCAGCAGTGACTATCTTTATGTTATGAAGTGGAATGTTGATGTATAGTTTAGCAATGGAATTGCCATATGAAATATCCGTTTCGTCCGACATCAGAAATTTCAATATTTCAATTTTTCGCATGCTAGGAAAAACACAATCTTTTGGGATATTATATGCGAATTCGTGAATGAATGCTCCTCTAACAATGTCCAGCTTGGAAAGATTTCTTTAGTTGTTCTTGTTACCTAAACATTACTTATAATTTAAACGAATTAAAATATTAAAGGTGCTTCTGGTTATAAGATAAGTTGATGCCAACGTTTACTTCAAAAATTTTCAGTAATTTGATGATATTCACTGCCGGAATCAATCATTTTAAAAGGGACAAAATTGCCTTGACGATTACAAATGAGGAATTATATTTCTACAGAGTTCGGCAAAAGTCCGGGACCGAACAAATATCCAAGAAAATATACATTTTTTGGAAAATCTTTCTATACCACAAATTTTACTCCAGCCTAAACTATAATTTGTAATATACAGGGTGTTCCAATAAAATGCAGCGTATCAAAGTTATTATTTTCTTATGGAACACCCTATATTTTATTGCATTTTCTGATTGTCCAAATATATCTTTATATAGTACTAAATAGTGGAATAAATTCAACGAATGTCCCACTATTCAGATGTAAGAGAAAATTAGCCAGAATTTGTTATATCAATAGGTTATCAACTTTTTTCGAAATGTTTACATTTTTAAAAAAGTCAGCATTACTCAAAACCCTCTGTATTTAGGTATAGGGAACCATTACAAAGGAGTATTATATTTTGCATTGGCAATCATAAAATGCAATAAAATATAGGGTGTTCCATGAGAAAAAACATAACTTTGATACGCCACACTTTATTGGAACACCCTGTACATTTCAAAATATTTTCAAATCATAGTTTGAGTTGGAGTAAAATTTGTGGTATAAAAAGATTTACCACAAAATTTATATTTTCTTCGATATTTGTCCGGTCCCGGACTTTTGCCGAACTCCGTATTACCAAATGAACAATTCAAACGAATAAATAAACAGACAAAAAGGCTGTAGTAAGAACTTCTCAGGAATCTTCAAATAGATACATGTCCTTTCACTATTTCATAATATTATAAGAATAATTCTTTAATTAGGTCTATTTCATTATACTAATAGCTACTAATGGTCAGAATATGTATCAGGACTAATTTGTGAAACACGAAACAGTAGTGCATCTGAAACATTGGGATAAGATTGTTGAAATCACTTGTCCAAACTTGTCATTTTATCAACAAAAGAATCAATGACAATGAAAAATAAGATAATTACAGAGTTAAATGATATCCCAATGTAACATAATTTTCACTAAGCAGCCAACAAATTACAAGAGATGCTCAAAACTTTGTCCATTTACATTTTTACATAATCTGCAGCGTTTTCTCATTGAAAATCGCGTACCTTGGATAGACTGGCGATTGCCGGAAATAATTTCCGGATACTTGGTATTTTTCTTAAATAAATTCACAGGTATGAACAAGTATTTTCAACAATCTCCCAATGTTTTAGATGCATTGCTGTTCCATAAATTAGTACCAGTTACATATTCTAACCATGAGTAATACTACAATGAGTAGTAATACGAGAAAAATATTTTTTTTATTTCATTATTAAAAAGTGATCTTGCAGACTTCATGAAAACTTCGAATTTTTTGATATGTGATCATTTAATTAAAGGATGCTCATATTGATGAACTTAATGATAATTTTCTTAAATGAAATGAGATTAAATGGGAGTACAATTTGACTGTATAAAAGTTGATGATTTGGTGTAGGCTTCGACATGTTAACTTATTCTATAGTTTCATTCTTTAACTTACATCGTTGTGTTAATTATCTCCTATTTTTCTTTTTATGCTGATTGGAAACCCACCCTTTTATTTGACTAACAGTTCTCCTTATTAGATTTTCATAATTCTCAATTGCTCTCAAGCACTCTTCTCTACTCGGAATTGTTTGGTTTGAAATATGCTCAGAAAATAATGTAGAGGCATCTTGAATTTCATACGTATTCCATGAAGTTCTATTCACAGCTCCAGCAGGAGAAACTTAAACAGATTAGATACTGAACAATTATTTATTTAGTTATATAGTTATGTACTATCAAAAATTAATAGGACTATAATAAACTCCATACAGGAACCAAATTCTGTAAACTGAAGGATGCTTAAATATTTCAACAATTCTTTAGATTCATGAATCTCAATAAAATCAATTATCAAGGCTTATTAAAAATACCCACTTTTAAATATACCATGATTTTGTAATAGTTACAAACATATTTTATAAAAAAATATTTATTTATCAATCACTTCATGATAAACATATTCAAAGCTTGCTTTCATCATTAATGCCCACAACAGATACACAAACCTCAAGTATACTTATTCTGATGTAATAATCTGTTAACGGTTAAAGTATTTACTCGACTAGTTTTTGGACTAGATGACAAGTATACATAATATACATATAATATTATTAATATAAATATTCAATACTTTTCTGAAAAATCTCGCATAAGTTTACATGCATCTAAATGTTTATTTTTCCCTTCAAGCCCAAATACATAGTGATTTTCTTCCGAAACACCGGCTAATTCACGTTTTTCTAAAATTAATAGAATCGATTTTAGCATGTCTTGTGTTAAAAAACAGGCACTTCTCTAGCTTTCTTGCCTCTAATTACGAATCTAACATAGTTATGAGCATCAGATATGTTATCATTCAATAGCTTTTGACATGACTTGTCTGTTTTGTCAAATCCTCTACATACATTCGTTCTAGCTCACCCGCTCTTCTCCTATTGAAGATTTGAATAACTGTTAGTGTAGGTGAAGCAAGCTTCCATATCTCTACAGAAAACTTGTCATTTAGTTTTGTAAATAAAACAAGCATACCGTAAAAGTGGGCAACTTTGCCCTTTGCGTCCAACTTTACCCACGGACGTCATTAATTAAAAATCATATTTCATAAGTCTGACAACATAGCAAAACCACTAAACCGCTCCGGCGTGTTCCTCGAACCTGTAGCTATCGCCAGTTCTGAGTACGAACGTATCGTGGGCAGTTTGGATCTTAATAACCGGTAAGTAAATTTTCACGTATTTTTGGATGTTTTGAAGCATAAAAGCTATGGTATGGTGTACTGATTGTATTGAATATTTTGTGATGGTATTCGATTAGTATATTCTTTGATGCTTCTTAAAGAGATTGCTGTATGATATTTATCCCTTCACTTCTAATATTTTGGTAAATCAATAAATGATAAGACGGGCAATGTTGTCCGCATAAGGGCAAAGTTGCCAAAGAAATATTTTTGGGTGATTTCTTCTGTTGTATTTCTCGAATAACTGTTTCTCATGATAGTTCTTGCTGGCAAATGAAATTAATGTGGAAAAATTATATTAATTTTTCAGAAATGGCACGTGAAAGGAACAGAAAAAAAATTGGCGCCAGAAAGTATCGTAATTATACAGACGAGACACTGAATGCTGCTGTAGAAGCTATCAAAAGGGGAATGAGTTCAAGAAAAGCAGAAGTGACATTTCACATTCCGCGGAAAACGCTGCTCAATAAATTGAAAATGAAGCATATGTCAAAAATTGGACATCCAAATGCCTTGAGCGAGATAGAAGAAAGGCATATAGTGGACGTGCTGATTGCTTGTGCAGAGTTTGGAGCACCTCTTTGCCAATTAGAACTTTGCATGATTGTCAAAGGGTATTTAGACAAAAGAGGAACAATTGCTCCATATTTTACTGATAATTTACCGGGACCTGCATGGGTAGAACAATTTATCACCCGACATAAAACTATGCTAACCAAACGACACTGCCAAAATTTAAAAAGGAATAGGGCAGAGGTCACCGAAGAAGACATGGAACTTTACTTCCAGAATCTCCAGCACACACTGGAAGGTGTCAATCCCGCTTCCATTTTGAATTATGACGAGACCAACTTGAGTGACAACCCGGGATCGAGAAAATGTATATTTTTCAAAGGGACGAAATACCCAGAGAGGTATAAAAATTTCTCAAAATCTGCAATATCTTTGATGTTTTCTGCTTCTGCAACAGGCGAAATGCTACCATTATACGTTGTGTACAAGGCAGAACGTTTGTACGATCGATGGATATCAGGAGGGCCTCCCAAGACTGTTTATAACAGAACAAAATCTGGGTGGTTTGATGCCCCTACATTTCAGGATTGGTTTACAAAAATCGTGCTTCCTTGGTCAAAAAAGACAGAAGGACCGAAAGTTATAATTGGCGACAACCTCTCGTCACACATAAATATTGATGTGCTACAACAGTGTCAAAGAAATAATATACGTTTTGTATTATTACCACCTAACACGACGCATCTGACGCAGCCGTTGGACGTAAGCTTTTTCCGGCCACTGAAAGCTGCTTGGCGCACTATATTGAATGACATAAAATTGAAACAGCCAAAACTCAATTGTGTTGACAAATGTATATTTCCCCAACTATTGAGCAAGTTGATGGACAAAATGGAATGTAATTCTAAAAAAAATATTCAAAGTGGATTCAGAGCTTGCGGAATTTATCCGTTTGACCCCGATGAAGTTTATAAAAAAATGCCAAACCAACGATTTGAAAAAAGAGTGAGAGGAAAAATTGATGAATCGTTTTTGGAATATCTCAAAAATCAACGTAAACCTGACGAACCACTGAAGAAAAGGGCTAAAAAGACATTAAAAGTTCAGGCTGGTTGTTCCTTGACATATGAAGAAACGAATGGCACTAATGAAGTTGTCTCTGATAACTCGTCGGACCACAGTGACTCGGAAATGAATGAAGAAATAATGCCGGTGCCAAGTACGAGTGAACAGGATGGAAATAGAAACATGGAAGTTGTCTCTACACATACTGATGAAAGTATTGCCCATTTTGAACCAGACGAAATAAAGAAAGACTCATACGTAGTTGTACAATTTTCAACCAAGAAAACTGTGAAATATTTCATAGGAAAAGTGACTGAAACCAAAGATGATGACCAATATAGTCTAGAAGAATCGTATGTTGTTAAGTTTATGAGAAAAGCTGCTAACACTAGCCTAGGATATATATTTCCAGAAGTCGAGGATGTTTCCGTAGTAAACATTCTCGACATAAAAGCAGTTCTTTCTACTCCTACAGTAGGTAGAAGAGGGAATTTTTTATTTAAAGAGAACTTAAACATGTTCAACTTGTGAGAATATTTTCTTTTTGTTATTTGTTAAGTTATTTTTGAGTTCGTTTTTAGTTTTATTTTGGTACCTGTTATAATATTTTTAAGTTTATTCATAACATAGAACATGTTATGGAAATATTTCTGATCTCAACCTGTACCTGATATTTTAAAATAAGGCACTATCGAATATATACGTTTATTTTTCAATATTGGTGTTTCTTTTCTTTGATGTTATGTACTTACGGCAACCCAAAACTTTTTAAAAACTGTCTGGGTGTGCAAAGTTGCCCTGAAAGCGGTCTTAATTGAATTTATGTGATAAAGTTATAGCTGGGCAAAGTTGAAAAAATCTGGGACAACTTTGCCCACCCTTCATTTATTTTTTTTTATATGTTTCTGATCTCTTCTTGTTATAAACGATTATATGATTTAATTCGTCATATAAGTATTCATCTACAGTAAAATTATCAATATCTCATAATGTAAAGTACGATTTTCATTCAAGAAAAAGTGTAAAAATGCGGGCAAAGTTGTCCACTTTTACGGTACCCTTTTCAACATAACTATACAGTTTATTTATATCTGTGGTAGATGGCAGCTGTATGGTTTGTCTTCTTTTTTGAAGAAGTTGAGATTCAGATACAGTTTTGTTAACAGCATTAGTAAGGTCCTCCTCGAATACATTAAGGAAATTTTCCACATCTTATTTTTGATCAAACTTTTTTGTTTTGATACAAAAGTAACTAGCCGTTTTGCACATTTTTTCAATGTTGTACCCAAGTCTGCTGCTGTTGCGGGAGCTTTGTATTCTTGAGTACTTTCTTTAAGGCCCGCTATGTCGTGGATTGCCTTTATAACATTGTCTGTACATTCAGGGTGAAATACATCAGAAAACTCATTGATTCTGTCATCAATTTCTTTAACTCTCATAATGAATCTACCAACTAGTCGTAATTTTGCACGAATCATTTTATGCAAATGCTCTAACCTATACTTTTCACACAAAGAATTTCCATAATGTATAGCTAAAGGATCATATCGAACAGCATTTGTTACAGAATCATCTCTCATGTTAGGAAAAATCTGATTCCTTAAAACATAGCATGCCGATTTATGGACACGCCCATGGACCCTTTTGCTCAACACAGAAATATCTCTGTCTCCTTTTCTATATAAAGGTATACACTTTTTAAAATGCTTCCTTATTGTATATCTACTGAAAGTACCCTTTAAATATGGTCAGATTCTAACATCTAACAGAGTTCGAGCATCTAACTCTTCTTGCTGTGATAAGATGGCCTTTATTGTAAGTTCCATTTGTGTTGAACAAATAGGAACCTTGTTTTCTTAAATCGTTCATAATTTCTTTTCTCTCCATATAACCTACAAAAAAGGTACATGCTTTTATATTTTGAAGATATTAAATTATTTTTATATAAAATTCTGTGTACAAGGATAAACATACCTTTTGGCAATATTTTAAAACGTTTGACAAGTTCTCCACTTTGATGTTTCCGTTCTAAATAAGCAGGCAGTTTTGAAAATAATTGTTTGCAGAATATACAGAAATACTGTTTTGCTCCCTCATTGGACATTGGTATTGTTAGATTCAGAGGATTCTCCTCCATTGGAATGCTGGTTGAATTGATGGTGTCAATAATTGAAGCTGCACATTCATCTTTGTTGCATGGTTTTTCATTTTTTGGTAACATCTCTAGCTTGTCTTCATCATCATTTGACATACTCGCAGACTTTTTGAGTTTTATTATTTGTGGTGATGGTGAATCATTGCTCGATTCTGAATTCAATCCACAGTCTTCTGCTTGTTCTTCATCAGGAACAAAATCAGGATCCTCTTCGCTGCTATTACTTCCATAAGGTTCTTTTTCACTTTCTTCGTCCATGTCACAATCACATGCGTCGGAGTTTTGTTGAATGTTTGTGATTATAGCTGATACTTCATCAATACTCCTGGTTTTACTATTCTCAACCTGAAAAATACCAACACATTACATCATTCAATGAAAGCGACACAATCTGGGAATAGGATTAATTAAAAGATTATAATAGAATGAGCATAGCCAATTCAACAATTAGTAGCATATATAGAATGCAGCATTATTGTGACTTAGTCCTACTCAACACTCCATTTGAATATAGGAAATATATTTGAGATAACAATTCGACAATTAAAAAAGTAATACATTCCATAAAATTATTACAGATAGACAGAATTGATTACAATAATGTGAAGGTTTATTAATTCAACAGTGTCTACTGTACAGGAATATTGATTATAAATTAAGCAAAGGATATTTTCACATCCCATTGTATAACCATAACTAAGGAGTACAGAAAATATTATAAATTTAAATGGTACACCCTCTATGTAGATATATATTATACCTTCAGATTGAACTATTGTTGGGTTATTGAAAATATAAAATGATGGTTATGCTACTTACTTGACTTGTAGAAAACTATTACCATCAAAGTCAGACACAGAAGATTATTGTATACATACATCTCATTATATTCAATTTTCAGAACGCTCGCATTTTCCCGATTTCAAAAATCGTTCATTTGTAACCTGTATCTTAAATAGATCTAGATTGGGTAGACTTTTAAAATTATATACGAAGATTTATCTAATAAGTTGAGAACAAAAAATAATAACATTATAAATATTCAATTTGACTTCCAGCATTCTCTATAAAAAAGACATATACTATTATCTCAAATTGCAAAATTTAAAGAATACCATTTCTTGGCTGATATTGATGATAGTTTTCTAAAAGAGAAGTAGCATAACCACCATTTCGAATGTTCAATAGCTCATCAGCAGTTAAGCTGTAGTCATCAGGCATTTGAATTCAGAAAAAAAATGTTCTTCACGAAGATAACATAGAAGACAATTTAAAAAAACTATGAACGTTAGACACGAAAAATTATATAGAATTCAATCATGTGATTTTTCAAAAGTTTGTTGTCCTGTGTCCTGTAGCATAGAAATAAAATAAAATTCCGGTCAAATAGGCAAAAGACCAGCATTTAGCTAAACAATTTTCACGGGATTATTGAAGAGAAAAACCAAAAAATTTTAGGTTGTTGAAAAAAATAAAAAACCGGCCAAAGATTCATGACATGTACCTACACTAACACAAGGCTAAAAAAGGGCGAAAATCTAAACGGGATTCTCGTACTAACCATTGAGTGATATGGATGTTCAGCACGTGAAACGTGAATGAGTTTTACAATCTTCGAATATTTTTTCAATCCTACCTTAAATGGAAAATGTGTTAGTATTAATCCAATATATAAAGTTAATTGAACAATCCAAACAATATATTTTTGGAGAATTCGAAAAGCTACTCATGTTATAAATATAAATAGGCATGGTCATAGTACACCTTCAGTTACGAAAAAACTTGGATGCGGTGAGGGAAACACGCGATCTGATTGAAAGTATGAAGAAACCAAACTTAATTTTCAATTTGCATAGACAACAAAGCCGTTTAGAGATTACCTCCATTACCACGTGATTTTTAGACATACAAAGTGTGCAGTAACTTTTTAAAACTAGTTGTAAAACTAATCACAATCTACAATCGACATGATAAGCATATATCTACAAAATATAAAAATAATGGTCCTACTTTGATTTGTAAATTTTGAGGGGCCTATTTCTTCCACTGACACTACAACACTTAATTACTTGAAATACAAATGCTCTTGTTTTAACTGAACACCACAGAAAACACATACTTTCTACACTTTCGCCAGAGCCGTACTAGGACCAAATGTGTTACTGTAGTATATATACCTAAAATGGTATAACAATTTTCAATTGATGGTGACTGATCTATAAATTGAACTGAGGATGTTAAATCTCAGAACTAAATTTTTACCGGCACTTGCCGGATTCATTTTTATTGTAGTGTACTTTCATTCCTTCCCAAGTTTGATTTGATATTCCTGCATAATTTCTGAAATCCTGAATAATTAGTCTTTCAGAGCAATAGCACAACAGTAGTGTAACTATGTTCCTTCTAAGTCAAACAACACTCAGTATATGATACATCCTCATATTTTGGTAGAACCATCCTGTATAAGTGCATAAATATAATGGAATGCGCTGTGTGTGTATACAAAGTATAGGAAACAAGCCCGCCCAAGGCTATAATGCATAAATTATATACGCAATTAATATATTTTCAATGGTATAGTGTATAATACTTTGCTATGACCATCCTGTTATTAAAAATCCGCCAGAGGCAACTAATGCAGTCCGGAGTCTTACGCAATAGGTATGCAATTATTATTGAGGTCATTTTAGATAGTTTATTAGTTTTTAAAAAAAATCTATAAGGTGATAATACATTAATTATATACGAATGAATATATTTTCAATGGGATAGTCTACTATGCATATTATACTTTGCTATAACCATCCTGTTATTAAAAATCCACCAGAGGTGAAAGTTTTACACAATAGTATAAAGTATATATGTGATTATTATTGAGATCATTTCAAAGAGTTTATTATTTTAAAAAAATCTTAAATCTGTTTATATATATACCAATAGGATGCTGTTTGATTCTAATAAAGTATTAAGCTACTAGTTCTACCTGAAATCGTTGAAAGAAAATGAATAAGAATAAACCAGAAAATGTGGTAAGATTGAAAATTTTTTTATTTATTTTTCATTAATTTGAAATATTTGAGGTTTTGAAAGTGTTGAAAACAAGTCCAAACGCTTTCATTCCAACAAGAGCTACATCACAATCTGCAGGATGTGATTTACAAACACCTATAAATTTTACTATAGGTTCAAGAGAAAGATTCCTTGTGGATAGTGGGTTGAAATTAGAACTACCACAGGGAGTTTATGGTAGAATAGCACCACGATCTGGCATAGCGCTTAAAAATGGAATAGAAGTGTTTGCAGGTGTAATTGATGCTGATTATAGAGGTACAATTAAAATATTATTATATAATTCATCAACAACCATAGTTAAATTTGAGAAAGGAGACAAAGTCGCCCAACTTATTTGTGAAAAATGTTGTATTCCGATTATTGAAGAGGTGGATAATTTAAGTTTTACAGAGAGAGGTGAAAATGGTTTTGGATCTTCATCTTGAATTCATATAATTCACGTTATCTCTAAGTGTATGTAAGCAGTAAAGGAAATCATTAAAATTGTAAACATACTGTTAAAAAAATGTTAGTATAATAGTTTGCAGAATGAATAATCTATTTGATCCACCTGAGTGTAGAATTTTTGAAACAATAGTTTGTTTAGTTTGTAGAAAAGTGTTACGTAAAACTTTTAATCTTGAAAAAATTTGGAGTTGTAAACAAAAATTAATAATTGGTTTGTGTACGGTTGAATGTTATCAAACAAGACCACTTAGAAAATTTCCGGAATACATAGATAGTAATTGGTTTCGTGAATTAGACCCATTAGATGAAAAAGAGATATATTGCGGATATTTTTACCTCCACGACAACGAGATTAGAATATTAGAAGAAAATAATTATAAGACCGTCAGTCTTACAACATCCTCAGAAGAAGAAAAAGGTAACATAAATCTGAACAGAATGACTTCCTTAAATTTAAACTTTATTATTTTGGTTGCCGTCTCAAATAATATGCTGTACACAAATGTACCAGATAATGCAAAACATGTTGCAATATGTTTTGATATGAAAAATACAAGAGAAGACTGTAATCGAACAACATGGAGTTTGTTAAGTATAACAAAAACAAATAATGGTCACCTCTCTGTATACCATATTGAAATTCCAGAAACGAATTTATCATATTTTAGTTACAAATTGAAAATAATATTTAATGATAATTCCGAAGGTGATCAAACCCAATGGCAGAATGTGATTATAGATGATATTCCTATAGACAAGACAAACATAAGCGAAAAAGATGATAAATTGTACATTTTAACATATATAATATTGATTTTATTAATTATTATTGTTATATATACCTTACTTAAAATGGTAAGAGTATTTGCACAATATAAGTTTTACTCAACGGTTTGTAGTAAATAAAACAAGTTAATTAAATAATATTCTTTTATTTTTCATCCATTATAAAATGTTCATATAATATATAAGCATTTCTTAAAGCGCACATAGATGGATTAATCTTATGATAAAAACATTTTGGTGTCGAGGCTGCTAATGGTGGATCTTCATCTAATTCATATACAGGTGCGGTGGAATATTTTTGAATGAAATTAGCCTTTTCTTTTCCTTTCACGAAAACCATCTCAGCATTTTCAGTAATATCTTTTACAATATTTTTGAATTTATGTAGTTTTAAGTCTGGAGGTAACATATGTAGAGGAAATGGTGATTTGAAAATATAGTGACTTACTTGATGACCATCGTATGCTGCAAATTCTTTAACGATAAATTTATTATTTTCGATCTTAAAACCTTGAACATCTAAAACAACTTTCATATTTGTAATTGTTGCAATTTAGTTACCGCACCTTTATATTGTTCATAATATTTTATGTCACGTTTGAGACGTGTTAATTTAAAAAGAAACTGACTAAGAGCAATTTGATACTCATGGGTATTCATATTTAATGAAGAATATGTAGTAACCCTACTTTTATATTGCATGTTGATCATGCGCGCTATGTTTTTTCTACATCAGTATTGCTTAACAATTTTAGTTAATGGATTATAGGAAAATTGTTTTTCATGAAAGATCAAACAATATGCAGAAATATCACTCGTAATGGGAGCATTTAACTCAAATTCTATACGAAGAACTACAGATCCAGACTGTATTAGTTCCTTTTGCCTTGAGCAATCTATATGAATTAAGGGAGCTGTATCTCTAAATTCGTCAGGTGTGAAAATAGGTTCACTGTTTGAACGGTTATAATAAGAAGTTTGAAAATCAGCAAACATTTTATATAACGTAGCAAAACTATTGTTTGTAAAATCTAAAAGTAAATCATTGTATGGATACTTCTCAGAATTGAGAAATACCTTAATATTTTTCAAATTCAGATGTTTAAAATGACTCATATTTTCTTTTATGTTACCCCTACCATTATTTTGAAATCCAATTACAATGTGTCTAGGCGTCTCTACTTTTGTACTAGTTTTTACGGCCCAAGTGTGGCGAGACGTTTTCGGTAAGCTGGGATACTCAATCAATTGCCAAGATCTGAATTTTATCGGTAGTTCCTGGTTACTTTGAATAATTTTGTTTAGATGTAATTCATGTTTTATGTTTGGTTTCACGTGAGGAATTCTCCAACTGATGTGAGTTAATTCAATTTTAGGTTTTTCCGTTTCATCTGTATGTGTGACTGAGTCTCTATCATCACTAGATCTCACCAATATTAGCTCTTGTTTCATGTTTAAGATTATTTTATTAAAATCTTCAAAGAATCCTGACCATAATTTCAAGGGTATACACACGTTAAAATTTCCATGTTTGTCTGACAACTTGACATCTTCCTTAGGAAACCATCCAGAATTATTTAGAAAAATACTTTCATTTGAATTATAAGATAAATAATTTTTCATTGTTGAAACAAGGCCAATATCTCTCACTGAATCAACTACAACACCGTTCAGTTCATATCGAATTTCACGGAATAAAAAAGCTATTGCATTATTGATGAATTTCAATTTTGTAGGTACTGTGTTGGTTTCAGTTAAAATTTTCCCCGTAATCTCAAGATAACTGTCAGCCGGATATGTTATACAATCTAAATCTTGCACTACAATACGAATCTCATCATTATAATTCAACTTTCCAGTAATATATGGTTGGTATGTGTGATATTCATAATCCTCCACAGCCATGTCATTGAAGGGTTCATCAGTGACTTGTAATATATCCATTTATATTAATAATTTAAAACCGAGTGATTTTAAAAAACGTTTATTTTTAGGCGTTATAACGGCTATTCTCTTACACAAACTAATTGTAGACGGTTTACTCATCAATCTTTTATAGTTTTTTTCAGCATAAGGATGGGAAAATTTTAAGACCATTTTTGTTGTCGAATATGTAAAGTAATAGTAATCTCCTCGTCTTGAAAATTTATAACGTTACCACTCTGATCAATAATTTTTACTGTTATGTTGTTAATTGTTTTAACACTTACAGGATAATACAAGATATTTTGAGGAGATTCAACTATTTTATAGCCACTAGGAACAGTAGGAAAAAATTGATGGATAATGTGAACAGGATGTCCATTGAGATATGATCCAACAGCAATGTCACAATCTATTCCAATAGAATTAACTTGTAAAATATTTATAGGTTTGGTAGAGGTGTGTATCTCATTGGGAGTTAACAAAACTTTTTCAAATCCAAATACTTTACCAATTGAGTCATCAGTTAAGAATGAAATTGTCTTATTACTAGAAATTGATACGTGAGATGTGTTTAGATTTGGGACTATGTCAATTGTTGAATCTGATGCTACTATAAGCATTTGTTGTTTAATATATTGAATTATTTCATTAAGTTCATAAGCACCTTTAGGTATAATTATTGTATTATATATAGTAGGACCTCCAAAAATAAATCTATTGTTAGTTTCATCAATATTTGGTATTGTATTGAAACTATTGAAGTTAACTAAACCAACTTCATAGTCATATTTATCATCCAAGTAAATGGGAGGATTGAAATTATAATTAAGAATAGATGATGCACCACTAAGTGTAACAGAAAATGACATTTCAACTAAAAAAGTTTAAATATTATGATTGAAATATTTATGTATGAATTGAAGTGAGTGATGACCACAACTATACGAATTGTTCTGTAGTCTATCATAATTGTATGTTATATATACTGGACCGTTACTATGAAAATACTTAATCAGTTCCATTGGTGGAGGTAAATTTCCATAACTATCAAAGTAAATAATTTCCTTGTCTGATTTTATGTATGATGTCCAATGTGTTCCATCTCCTCTAACTGTATCTACAGTGTGTAAAAGCCAAATGGAATAAATTCATTATTTCGGTTACTGTACATATTTATAAAAAGTCCCGAAACACGTCAAATTTAAATTATAACTTGACATTCTTTAACGTGAAAATGCAACCCCTACCTTCAACCCCCTTAGAATGACAGGTACAACCCCCAATTTTTTAAATGGGAAGTATAGGCTTGTGATATATCATTTGAAAGGTCTCTTCATTCTCTATTCAAAAATGTTATTGTTTTTAAATTTAATGCAAAAATTAACATAAAAAAAATTAATATCATGTTGTTACCGAAATTCGCTA
>CAJUYI010004306.1:0-19067 GCA_910591695.1 Galerucella pusilla
ACCCAATGACGGAGCCAGGTGGAATCAGCTCTATCATTTGTTCGAAAGTTTGTATTTCACAAAACAGGGATTATGTGAGCAGAAAAAGATGCTGCTAAGGATAGAATAACAAGAGAGTGCAATGTGTAATGATAAAGTGGGTCGATTCGTCTTCAACACAAACCATTTGTCGTGTTTTTAATAATTAGTTTGTTATAGTTGGAAATTATTGGCAATTCCTCTTGAATATTCTAAATTTGTCTAGTTGCCATATTGTTGGAAAATCGTTTTGATTCGTTGCGCCGCATCTTTATAATTTTTTTACGTGGCTGTTGTTGGTTTCCAGCTATACACTGTGGGCCAAATTTACTTGGACTCCAATTATTTATCTCTGAATAATTATTTTTTAATCAGCTGGATTTTGGTGAAATTTTGTGTGAATATTAGAGGGACCTTATCTTAATTGTAGAACAATTATCTAATCAAAACCTACAGGGGGAGCCAAGTAAGAAGCAATCTTTTTAATCATTGCTATTATTTGAAAATATTAGGAAACTATCGGAAAAGAAGCTTTAAAAAAAAGTTTCGAAAAACTTTTTGTATTCAAGGTTCATTCAGGGTTTTATTAAATAACAAATTAACAAAGCTAAAATAAAAATATTTTTCAATAATTTTACAAGAACTTATTGTGAATATGACCTTCCTGATTGTCGACGACAGCTTGAAGTCACCCCACGCCACTGTCCAATTGACTTATTTATAATTTCTTAATTATATTGATGCCAACAGTGAACTATTATCTCTTTAAGCTGATCAATAGTCTTGATGCGAGTGTTCTCATAAACATTGTCTTCCAATGTTCCCCAAATGTTACAATCAACGGGGTTTAACTCCGGGCTATTTGGAGGCTACATGTTTGGTTCAATAAAGTCAGGACAATTTTCCTGCAGACTTATTTACTCCTTGACGTATGGTTAGGTGCGCTATCTTGCTGGAATGTGTAGTTGTCGTTAATTGTTTCTATTTCTCGAAGCATATTTTCTAAAATGTCCCGTTGATAGATTTCGGAGTCAATAGAATAAATTTCAGTTTTCCGTATCATCGATACAGTCAAAGAAACCATAACTGATTTAGAAGAATGATCTCTGAGAAACAGAACATGTTCCAGTGGTATTTCCGACCTTTTTTTTGTAGATTAGAATCTACCCTGCTCTTCAATTCTTCTTACCGACAATCTTTTAAGGCTGCACAATTTGGCAATGGCGGAACTTTTGAATATCAATTTCTTAATTCACACCTTATTAATCATGGAAGAATCATATAATGTAAACTAGTTATGTAAGAGAATAAGATAGACACACAGATTATTACCTGCATATACAAATGTAGTATAAACATTGGATTGAATCACATTAACCCTAATTATTTTACTGTGAGCACTTCGAAAACCTATGTGCAGGTCACATTCTACATAAGAATTTGTTCACTTTCGTTTAATAAAAAGTAATATTCGTCTGTTATTTTGTCCTAACGGTATGAAACTAAATCATTCATTTTTTGAATTTCCTACTCACTCCATATCTCAATTGTAGTTCATCGAGTATTTTACCAGATGTCATCTCTAAGGGTACCTAATGTCACATGAGACTATAATATATTGAATTTGTTATATTTATTCTCTGAGTATAAAACATTATACTTTTACAACATGTTTCCTATAAATCTCAAGAGTCAATTAATCATATTAGTTCAAAACTTGCCTCAAGTAATTTTCAAAATAAAATTATTAACCAATGCGGTGTCCGGATCAAATTACTGCAAATAAATTGTGAATTAGCTTAATTTGACAGCAAAGTATTTGAAGCAGCGTTGCCAAACTCAAAATATTATCAGTAATTTGCCGAAAATCTACATTTTATTTCTAAATTTAGCCGCTAAAAGTGGACTACCACGTAATTGAGTTCTAAAGAAATTAGGGTTGCCTCGTTAAATCTATCTGTTCCATTTACGTATATTTACACTGATAAAAATACAATCGGTACATTAAAGTATGTTTAGAAGATTCATGGAATTGAATTGTTCAGAACTTATGGATTTTTCTCCCGTTTTTCTATGCTCGCAATCTAATTGGAATCTATTTGAATTTGTCCACCTCTCATATTAGTTCATTGTCTACATTACTTATTTTCCCTTTACAATTACAAATTTAATACACTACCACAGTTGCCGTTTTTATTAAAAAAATTACTAAATATATTCTGTACGTTCCTTGTGGCATTACTTATTCTTTTTTTCTCTTATTTTTTTGGGAATCAAACTACAATAATGTTTTTATATTTTTTTATTTCGACGTTTCTGGACGAGCTGGAACGCTACCGTTGTCAAGATAAATTAGTAATTAAATAACTTTTGGTACCTATCTGACACAACGAAAAACTACCAAAACGTCGAAATAAAAAAATATGAAAACATTATTGTGGTTTGATTCCCAAAAAAATGAGAGAAAAAAGAAAAATTACTGTTACTGTAGGTATCATTTCAGAATAGATACCTACAACTTTCGAATGTGATAAAGGAAAGGAAATGTAGGGAAAGCTAAATTTTTTTTAAAGAAAATTAATTTCTTCCACCTAGGTATGTCTACATTCCCAAGTCTGAATTTTATACTGGTACTTATGGTCGTAGATCATTTAAATAATATTACAATAATTATAACGTATACACACAGCTTCAGTTTTGAAGTACAAAATTATATCTCTTCCAAATTCTTCTCTCTCGCTTTTAATCCTTTTGGAATATCCCCATATATAATTTCTGGGATAATACATTGATGACTAGAATTATATAAACCGATTATGAGATTATTGACGAAAATATCACTTCATTTGAGTTGAAGGTCATTGTGTAGGGCTATATTTAGACAGGGTAACTACCTACCTACCTACTTATTGTAAGAGGTTTGTTTTTATTCACTCAATTCCGCTAAACAATTTGCAACGGCGTATTGTGAAATATTTTTTTGCCGTCTAGACGCATATTGTATATATGTATATACATTAGAAGTCACAGTTTCATGTTATGAAATTTGAGGGCGGTGTGGCAGCCTTAATAGTACCTAAAATAACTAACAGTACATAAAAGAACTTTTTCTTTGCATTTTCAAAAATTGGTCGTAACTTATCGTCACGCCGAAATCGTCAGTTTTTTTAAAGGAAGCTTCCTTGGGGCCTACTTAACACCCCTTCCGAAAATCTGACGCGCTCGAGTAAATTTTTTTTTTTCGGATTTTTGACTACTTTATATGCCTACCCCCACCACGCAAACCGGCAGATTAGTTCACCGTTGTTATCAGAGGCACTTGGTGCATACGTGATATGAATATCTGACGCGCTCGAGAATGCCCAAGTAACTGTTTTTATTAACATTTTTGAAAAACCGTACACGCATACCCACCGCTAAATTGGTTTTTACCATACGAGCTTTTCTTTTCGAAATTACTTTATCTTTCGATTTTGATAGGTCTCGAGACGCTCGAGAATGTCGCCATTTAGCGACCTCGCCTCCCTTACTAATAGAGGAGCACATTTAAATGCTCAATCAACATACCAATGAAGCTCTGCATAAAAGTTAAATTTCTTTCGGTGAAAAATATTAAAATCCTTTGTTCATTTGGACCACTATGAAATATCAGAAACGATTCTAGTATATTCTTCCGGAATAATAAGCTTGGTTAAATTTTTGTGATTTGCCATAACAGCTTCTATTTTTTTCGCTGTGTGTTGAATAGTTCGCTTTAGCTGCAGCCACAGAACTTTCTTGTGAAATATTATTACCTCATGTTGTAAGCTATTTGATGAGCTATTTATTTTATTCTACTGGGTGATAATTTGAATTTCGACATATTCGATGAGCCCATAACTTGGAAACTTATATCGAGAGACTGAACCGCCTTAGGAAGTAAAAATTCTTTTTCGCGCTGCTGCCAATTTAGAATGTTTTTCCAAGAATCTACTTTTTTTAAATATATGGTTTCATAGCAATTTAAGATGTTCTTAAGGAGCAGATTATCTTTAAATGACTGCTATTCGGCAAATACAATAATTCCGTACATCCCTGAACTAGTCATGAAATCAAGAACGGTTTTAATTGAACGGCTTCAGGAATTGAAAAAAAAATTTCTTCACACTGTTGCCAATTTCATATTTTTACCGTAGACTCCAAAAAATCTTGGAGATCATTAAATGGATTAAAATATCTTTTTTTGCTTTTATTATGGATACATCTGCAATATGATTATACTTTTTACTACTCCATCTCCCACTGTGAGCTCTTCCGGTGCATTTATATTTATTGTATTTAGCACACTTTCTTATTGTCTTTTCACCACTTGTTTTTTTCTTTTTATGGATACATCCATTCTACACCAATATATAGGAACTTTTGTTGACTGTTTACATATCTTCATATATCAATAACTTAACGAATAATGATTGGAAATATTTGAACATAGTTCATCATCATCACCAAGTGAAGACGATGTTCTTCTTGATGTAATAAATAGTCTTATAATTCCAGAAGTCTTACAAGATGATATTAAAAACGAAAGCTTTGTGGAAGAGACTGTCCCTCAATACAGTGATGATGATGAGTTATCTCCAATTGTCAATTTAGTAAGATTAGTTCAGTTCTATATAGACCATGCGGGATGTTCAGTCCGAAAATGGTTCTTAGGACTAAATAAAGTACGCAACTAGTTCTGCGCAATTCCAGATTGATTTACGGACTGTCCAGAAACAAAAACCTGAATAAAGCTTTTAACAAACTCGATCTATAACCACTATATATATCTGCCCTGATAATGACATCCCCATCTTTGCTAATCTGTTTGTTAACTAATCAATAACTTGACAAATAATGAGTTGGGATATTTTAATAATCTCTATTTATACCTGCTCTGATAATGACATCTCTGTTCTCTGTACAATCAATAAGGCAACTTTCAACTGGATACAAGAATTGTTTACCAAATATCTACTACATTTCAATTATATTTTGCATAATATAGGAGACATACAAGTAATTTATTTAAATGTACAATACTATTCTATATTTAGTTCAGTGTCGGTATCGCTATCCTCATATAAATTAATCATAATTGGCGCAATTGATTCTACAGAAAGGTAAGAATTTATAACATGACTAAGAGAACTCTCGGTGGGAATGTCATTCAGGCAGTTCCTAATTAATTCTACCACAGTATCACTTGTTGTTGAAGAAGTATTTTTCCCGCGAACGCTCGATTAAGTTTGTGCCACATAAACTCTATCGGATTGAACACGCAAAAGTAGGGAGGTAGTCATAATACTTTATGTTCCAACTCTTCTACAATTGCATCACAAAATAAAGGTTTCCTTTGAAGAAAATGACTCCAGCACTTGTAAAAGTGCTAACCTAACTAACATGTTGTCAACCACACATCGTTAATTCAAACTTAGCAATACTAGCGCTAGCTACCAAGCTTCCGCACGTTTTTCAAGCTCTGTCACTTCATGCCATCAATAATGGAATCTGCATTATCGGTCATTTAGGCCAGTGGTTGACACGTTTCGTTCTCATTGACTTCCTTTGAAGAAGAGCGACACTTCAGCGATTTTCATTGGCACACGGCTGGCTTATAGGTATGTGCCAACGGTCGCGTCTACATCGAACCGGCATAGTGTGGGCGCACCTATGTAGACTGGAGCATAATAAGGTAGTGAAGACTATTATTATTGACCGAGGCTTATAAATGTCTTCTAGCCAAATTTAAGACAAAAATTAAAAATAATTGACATTATACACTATTTCAATGCTAAAATATTACATCGGTATTGCGCTCACAACCCAACACCTTGAGTGTAAGAGCTATACTATACACCACAGCGCTCACAAACGCACCACGAGAAGCTTTACCCCGTCGTCTGATTGACAAGTACACTGTCTGTTTTCGCTCCCTTTGTGCTTTAAAATGATAACAACGGTATGTTAAATTTACGGCAATAGACGGAAAGTCTACTCATGTGGATTCTGTTGAACTAAAGTCTAACCTGCCTAAACCACAATATTCTTTTTCCACTACTAGCTTTGAAGTTGACAATTATTGCTTTTTCTAGTCAACTGAGTAGTTCGTAATGACTGATATTATTTGGGAAACTAACACCATGAAATACCTGGGCATTGAAGTTGACAAAAATTTGAAGTGGACCGAACATATTCAAGATTTAACGAATAAGATTAGGCGTTTGATACATAAATTTTATATAATTCGCAGAATTTTACCTAACTGCTTCTGCAAATTTATGTCTTTAGTGGAGTCACTCCTGAGATATGGTAACATTGTTTGGGGAGGGCTATATGACAATGCTCTAAAACAATTAAATGTCATACAGAATTATATTCTGTGAATAATTTTCTTTAAATATAGGGTCTATTCAACCAGTTTATTATACAGGGTGGGGCAATCTTCTGACATCGGAGGATTACATCGTTGTGGTGATAGATAGAACTTTATAGTTTTGTGTGAGCTAATACAGTTACTGAGAGCACATTTTGAAAATACTTTCGATTCTACAGGGTGCTCCAAAACCACGTAGCAGAACAAACTTACATTTTTTTTAATGGAACGTACTATATTTTGTTTAAGAATCGAAAAGATCTCACCGAGAGCGTTACAAAAATATAGCACTCTAATATATTACAAGGGTGTTTTACAAAGATATGGCTAATTATTAGCAAAAAAGACCTCCTCTTTAACACTCTGCAGAACGGTAAATTAAAATAAATCAACAGGTCTTTGTGTTCAAATGTCATACACACATCATTGGCTGTGGTCAGTATTAATTGCTTTTTTCATCTGTGGCTTCTTTAATACAGGGTGAAACAAAACGCAAATCAAGCAATATCTCAAAATTTTTAAAAGAATCACCCCATAAGTCTTTTAACAATTTTTTAGTACAATTAATAAACTTTCAAACGATGTAGTAAACTTAAGGCATTTGTTAATGGAAAATCGTAGATATTTTATGATAATGGGCAAAAACAAGTATTTTACATACACAAATTAAATGGTATTAAATTTTTACATGCAACATCTTGTGAATTTCAACATTTCTGAGGCATAAATTCTAATCGTAATTTGGATGCATCTAAAATATCTTTGACCTCTACTCTTACCATTAGAGGAGGGAAAGAGGGAATTATGTTGGAAGAAATATTTTTGTTTACTGTAAATAGGCTAATGTCATTATAGTAGGTACTAATAAATATAACAGCAGTTTGTAGTCTTTACGAAATAATTACTCAAGTCACCACAAACAGTATATCTTAGTTATGTACCAAGCTTGTAATTCATTTTCCAACTTTTTCTATTTTTGAAAAACTAACAATTATGAAAACCAACATCATAAGAACACTCACATTTACATAAATGAACATTGACATTTTATAAAAAGTATAGTAGTTTATGCTGAGTGTTCAAAATGGCGATCATTTACTTCCATGCAATTCTTTTCAAAAACGAGGATCTTACTCTCTCCAACATAGCTGGAGTTATTGTGGAAAATGCGTTACACAAGTTGCTTGATATATCCCCATAAAAAGAAATCCATCGGTATGAGATCTGGAGATCGAGGAGGCCACGAAATTGATCCACCACGTCCTATCCACCTGTCGGTAAAATTTCTGATATACAGATGCTCCATCTTGTTGGAACCACAAGTTAACTATTGTGTTTGAATCAACTTCCTAAACACAAACGAAGAATACAGCAATGTTTCTTTGACATTTATTAGTAGATACTATTTTGATAGTAGCCCACTTGATATAATCAAAAATATGGCTTGATTATGTTTCGCCCATTCTCAAACAAGCCTATAATAACAATTCTTGAAAGTGAAACATGAATAAATATGAAATTTTTGGTAATTCCAGGTACCTACGGTATTAGCAAACATTTTATTTCATTGATTAGATATTGTAGATGCATCCAAAATTACGATTAAAATATATGCCTTAGAAATGTTAAAATTTACAAGAGGTTGCATGTAAAAATTTAATATTTGTGTACGTAAAATACTTGTTTTTGACCATTACCATAAAATATCTACGATTTTCCATTAACTAATGCCCTAAGTTTACTACATCGTTTGAAAGTTTATTAATTGTACTAACAAATTGTAAAAAGACTTATAGGGTGATTCATTTAAAAATTTTGAGATATTGCTTGATTTGCGTTTTGTTTCACCCTGTATTAAAGAAGCCACCGATGAAAAAAGTAATTAATACTGAGCACAGCCAATGATGTGTGTATGATATTTGAACACAAAGACCTGTTGATTTATTTTAATTTACTGTTCTGCAGAGTGTTAAAGAGGAGGTCTTTTTTGCTAATAATTGGCCATATCTTTGTAAAACACCCTTATAATATATTAGAGTGCTATATTTTTGTAACGCTCTCGGTGAGATCTTTTCGATTTTTAAACAAAATATAGTACGTTCCATTTAAAAAAATGTAAGTTTGTGCTGCTACGTGGTTTTGGAACACCCTGTAGAATCGAAAGTATTTTCAAAATGTGCCCTCAGTAACTGTATTAGCTCACAAAAAACTATGAAGTTCTATCTCTCACCACAACAATGTAATCCTCCGATGTCAGAAGATTGCCCCACCCTGTATAATGAAAATACCTTAAATGTATGTATCTGTATCTTTTATTTTAAACTTGAAACAAAAAACTTCTTAAATTATCAATACCAAACAAGAAATAATACAAGTCATATGATCTTTGTACCATTTAGAAGATATGATGCTAACCAAAGTTTGCTACCAATTTGGCTCCAAAAATTTTTCAATTCTTTACCAAATTCAGTAAAAACAACAACCAAATATAAGACATTTGTCAATCTGTGTAAGAAATACATATATGAAAATAAAGAGTACTTAGATGGACTGTTATAGTATGTAGTGGTGAAAAATCTTTTTTTCAATTCGGATATTATTTATTGTAAGGCAATTTAATAGTTACATTTCATTTAAAATGTTTTTTATTTCAATTGCACATACAAGTGTTAAGTCACTTAGGTGCGGTACTCAACTGGTGTTATAGTGTATGATGTACTTTTTATACCATTTATTAGTATTATTACTATTATTATTAAATAGTATATTGTATATTCTATAGCAAAATAAATAAAATAAAAAAAAATTGTCGAAATTAGTAAGGATTTCACATTATTTCTTGTATGCCAAAAATAAAATTTATTTAATTGATAATTTTTAGCTGAACAATTTCCGGAAATAATGAACCAACTAGCACCAATATGTAAAGAGTTTGCCCAAACTGGAACACCAAAACAAGCTAAAGGAGCCATTCAATGTATTTACAAGAATATGCCAGATATGTATGATACTTTATTTTCAAGTATTCTGGAATCTATTAAAAACAATCTCACACCGGAATCTCTCAACTACAGAACTGCCATAGTGACACTTGGACATATCGCGTATAATATACCAGACCGTTATAAGGTGCAGATAAAAAATATTGTGTCTAGAAAGGTAAGATATCTTTTAAATTGTAAATTGAGGTTCTGGTCGACTTCGCGACCCTCGGAATTTTATGTTAATTTTATATTTGTTTGAAAGCTTTACTTAAATAAAGCAGATTAAAACAAAAATTTCGCTGGATCATCCAGTAATTACTTCAAAAATCACGATTTTAGTTAAAAAAATTGTACTTTTTCAACTCTAATTCATGCCATTTCACGATAAATGTTTTCACTTTAAACAGTAAAGGTTATCTCAATAAGTTTTGCCAAACAAACACTAAATACCTGGACAGCAAGAAGAGCTTTAGACTTCTGGCATAATGTACCAGGATTGGTCCATTCAAAGGCTTTCATACATCCTTCGAAGAATGTTTCCAAACAAATGTTAGACTATAGCAGGCATGACCAACGTTGTCTAACAGGCCACTGTCATCTGAATCATCATAAGCTAAAACTTGGACTGTCGGAAGATTTGACTTGCCGTCTTTGTCTGGAAGATGAGGAAACAGCAGAACATATTATTTGTGCCTGCCCCGCCTCGGCTCGAATCAAGTATCTGATGTTTGGCAGGGTCTCTCTGTTGCCCTCAGACCTGAAATTACATTAACCAAATAAACCAATCGGCTTTGTTTGGTGAAATCTGAATAGGTGTGAGCCACAATAGACTCTTGCCAGTCGCAGTGGAGGGCATTATAGACCCACTCACCACAAACCTAACCTAACCTACTACAAATGTCAAAATTGCAAACTTATCGTAAATGATATTTATGTAAGTATATCAATTTCTATAATCAAAACTGACAAATAGTCACGGCTGACTAGTTAAAAGATAACGCTAAGAAAATCTTTCTACGCAAAAAATTGTTTTCTCACGACCATCATCTAAAACACTATTTTTCACATTGGTCATAACGGTTAACAAGAAACGAAGTCTTTCTATGAAAATGTACTGATGTGTGACGGTCGTAGGAAAAAACAGTGTGCAACACGTGCGCAAACGCTAATTTCACACTCGTAAGAAATGATCACTTTTGCGCACTTGACAGCGCAATATTACATCGCAGCTAACTTCACTCATATTATGTTGTGTAGTAGAATTTGCCTAATTTTTAAGTTATTGTACCGATGCTGTAAAGCAAGAGGTCAAGGAACCAGAAAAAGAATTATATTATATTATTTATTTGTTTAACTTTTTTATTTAAAAAATGGATGGCGTTTGCATTTCATGGATTTTTTGCATGTGGCTCTTAGTAACAAATTAATTCCCTAACAATTTCTTTATTCAGCCTGTAATAGACAATGACAAGGTATATCAAACGGATTTTGTGAATCGCCTAATATTTTTCTTTCTATAGGTATGCATATTATTCCTTTCAAATTATAACCTAAAATTTGGCTTATTTTTCTGTTTCAATATTGCTTACACACTTATTATCGGTAATCATGTAAACCGTATGATATTGTTCATTGTGATTTATTTCCTGAAAATGTACAATTCAACTTATAACAAACAGTGTCAAAACTCTCCTAACGTGGAATGTTTTGGTCGGTGTTATTTTAACAGCGAAAATGTTATTAGTTATTATACATCGATGTAAGTTACATCAAAAGCGTACAGAATAGCTTTTTCGTAACATCTCTCGACCTTGAAAATTTACATCGCTGTTACTGCTAATATTTTTGTACAGAATAAGCCCATAAAGTGAGCTCTTTCACACATTACCAAGCTTTCGGTAAACTTTGCCTCCATTTTCAAGGCTAAAATATTACAATAAAGGAAACCAGGTCAAACAATTGCTTGTGTGGGAGATTATGTATAATTTACTCTTGACGATGTAAATATTATTTGTGAAATAGTTGATTGTATGGAAGAATTTCTATTTTTAATATGTATATGTTACTCTTTTAAAGAATTCGAATTATTTGCTCAATTTCAATTTATTATTATTTTCTCAAAGATTGTGAAAGAACTCCTAGTAAAAGAAGGTCGAGACACAGAAGTTGACACTGACGGTGATTCTTGGTGTTCTGAAGACGAATTGCCCGAAGAAACAAGATGCAAAGTAGAAGGTTTGAAAGCGATGGCAAGATGGCTTCTCGGTCTCAAGCAAGATACCGCTTCTGCTCAAAAAACCTTCAGAATGTTGAACGCTTTCATCTTACACAAAGGTGATCTTTTACAATCGGGGCGATTGTCGAAAGCTGAAATGTCTTGGTTGAGGTTAGCTGCTGGATGTGCGATGTTGAAAGTTTGCGAACAGAAAGGCGTCGGAGATCAGTACACCGCTGAACAATTCTATAATTTATCTCAACTTATGACAGATGAAGTTAAACAAGTTCGAGAAATTTTCGCCACCAAGTTACATAAAGGTTGGTATTTGTTTGTATTGTTTAGTTCTTACCATTTAAATGTTACTTATTTCCAATATTCACCTTTCTCAGTTGTCATAAGACAAGTTTATATTTAAAGTTTGACTTGTTTTCAATGTTTAAAGATCTAGTGATAAGAAAACGCAACATATATATAAATCAAGAGATGTCTCATTATCTGAGGTAATGAAGTTTAAAGAAGACTACTATCCTACTGTTCGATTATCAGAGGAAGGCATAAAGCCTTAACCTGAGTCACCGAATAGTAATGAACAAGAAGGGTCACTCGGCTTTTTTTCTTTAATGTGGTGTAGATAAAGGCTAGCCGGCGTCTATAAATTATCTGTTAGAGAGCACGTGTTAGTGTAGGAATGAGAGGTTTCCTCGTAAAAATTATGACATGCACTATAAAAAGTATATTATACAAGGTCTGGTCAACATATATTTGAATGAATGTTATTAAAATTAGTTAACGGAGTTAATATTGAGGAATATGGACAATAATACACCTAAATATCAAATGGATATTCAATACAAACATTTTTAATAAAAAAGATCTCGTTTTAACAAAAGTGTTACCAATAAAAAATAAATGAATACATAAGTAATAAATAATTAATATCAAATATATAAATAAAAATAAGAAAAACGTGTATACCTACATACATTATTTTCAACAATATTCGTGGAGAATCATAAATTTTGCAATATTTTTAGTTTTATGTTCAGTTTTGAAGGCTGCTTACTTCGAATTCGATTTTTAAATGAAAATTTGCAAATTTTACAGTAAAATATATTCTGACTCAGGTGAAAAGAGACAAAAAATAATCAAATAGGATCAGCGGACAAGGATGTGTGAAAGGTATTGTTTTAAACAAATTTTTCAATTTTGCTACGATGGATCTATACGAAGCCAAATTATTGAAATTTTCAATGTATATTTCCTCTAATTTCTTGATATATGGGTGATTCTACCATCAACGTCAGATTTGACGAAAATAATTTTAGTTTTTTCTACATTTGAAAATAACACATATTATGTAGTTAAATGATAAAACCAGAAAAGATGAATAGTGCTAGATAAATGGCCCAAATAAATACAAAATATTTTTTACATTATTCATAATTTTTGCTGGGACAAAGCCACTGAGCTGAGATTTAATGGATTTTATCATACATTTTGATTACATTGTGACAAAATTATTTATCATGTGATAGGTATATGTGCAAATATTTAACTACCAAAAACATAAAAAAAATTTCTCCCACAGTTTTCCATTTTTCATATTTTGCAATGTCGTTTTTTTTTTAAATTCAAATATTCCAATTTCTTTTTTTTTTAAATTCAAATATTCCAATTTCTTTTTTTTTTTGTAGTTACAATTGTTACATTTTCGTTTCAAACATTGATTATTGGTATGATATTTACAAGTTAAGCTTTTTACAATATCATACGGAGCTGCTTCTTTAATGATGTTAAACATTTCCAGTTTAGACACCAGTAGGTCCATATTAGCATGTGCTTCACATAGGCAAGTTTCTCTATATTTGGCTTTTAAAAAAATCACCCAATAAAGCATAACTTAGTTTTTTTCTGGGATACGCGCTTGAAAATTTTTGATGCAGTTCTTTTATGGATTAATTCGAGTATCTTTTGTGCTTTTTAATTTATCTATCTATCTATCTATCTATCTATCTATAACCATTTCCGAACTTGAAGTGATTTTCATAATTGGGATAAAATATGTATAATATATGCGAGAACTTAACTCTACATCAGCCCCATAGTTGAATGTCAGCTCCTTTACCACAAAATGGTAAGGGAGCTGAGATTTTTCAACATTTATCGCTGATTTCACATTCAATTTTGAGGTTAGGATTTTGATATTTGACGAATTATTACAGTTTATGAAGAACAATAAAACCCCATTGTATCATGCAAGTACATATACCTCGACTGAAAATATACGTGAACACGGAACTGAGAATGAATGATAACATTCTCACCTTTACAGATAATAATAACCAAAATAATACAGTACCGATAACTTTCACGCGCTTTCTTCGATTGAATGACATTAACTAACAAACAGACGCACGTGTATGATTGCACATAAGCATTTTTGCCATCTAGTGGATATTCGTGAAGTCCAAGCTCTAAGTTATATCAAAAAAATTTAATTAGAGTTTAGAAAAGGATTGAGAACAAATGTAATCAACTTATACGTACTGAATTATTCTATCATTAAAACGTATATTTCGAAAAATTAACTGAGACATGAATACTGACGTTGCTGGTAGAATCACCCATATTCAACCACATTTAGGGGATGTAAATTTAAGCCGTCCGATTCTTTTGAATTAGAATACGACTTTGCTTCAAAAAAAATAGTTTCTTGCTTTTTGAAAGATTTTTTTCCATTGTATTCTCTACATGTGTCACATGAGTGCTCTAGCAAACATTTTTTCAACAAATAGCCGGTAATATAGATCAGAGGGTTACCAACGGTGCTAGGAAGTGTTTGATAGTCAGTTGTATATATTTTAAGTGAATTCTTTCTTGCTTCTTCGGGGAAATCAATTTTCTGGCAAGTCTCTATTACGTCAGGCGTTACATTTAGTAATACAACATTCACATCATCCATACAATTTGCTCTCCCTTCGATTATGCATCTCAAAGTAAATAATTGGAACTTTAGTTCTTTACGTCAGGTTATGTTTGAGCGACCGGGGGTCGCGACGCAAAAGATCTGACCGTTGCGTTACGTTACATTATGTTACGTTGCTTCGTTATGTGCCTTGCTTGCGTGCGTGTGCTCTCTCCTGAGTCTCTCTCGTTTACGAAGCAGCGATTCATATGCTTTGGCCGGGAATCGAACCTGGGCCGCCTGCGTGGAAGGAAGCATTCTACCACTGAACCACCGATGCTATATTAAAATTCTATGCAAAGCTGGTATTCGCAGTGCTGGTGATCTACTTGAATTTGTTTGGATTTCTACAGTTACCTCCACAATTTCTAATCTGTCCGAAAAAATTCTCTAAACAATCTTGGTTTAGGTTCCGTGTCATTAGAAAAGAATAGTTTTTTGATATCAAGATATCCTACAAAGCTTTAATTGAACTAATCGTTAATTTTAAGCCGTATATAAAATGCATTGTACCGTTGAAACATTTTTCTACAAAAATGTCTTTTCCATCTTTTTGTTTTGATTTTGCAATTTTTACAACCTTCAATTTATCAAGGATGACAGTAATTTCCTCTAAAAATTGCATTTGTTCTTCTGTCCCTTTAAAAACGTTAAAATTCTAAGTTGGACGAATTTAACAAATCAAATAAATCATTGATCTTTTGTACAAAATTTGCAGTTAATCTAGCTTCTGGTGGCAATAAATTGAAATATATATATGCGTGCAAAGCTGCTCCACAGAGTGACTAAATACTTGCGAGGCATATTCCACTTTCATTTTCTGAAAGCTACTGGGAGATAAGTGTTTATCGGTTAACTTAGGACACATCCTGCTAGCATTTTTCTTGTCGACTTGATAAAAAAAATCTTAATAACATTTCTTGATTAAACCTTCTGGTAAACGGAAATCGTACGAGAAAAAGTTATTTCGGGCAGATTTTAGAAGGTGTGGTGCATCAAACAAATAGACGAGTTTGAAATTATCAACAGTAAAATATATATTATCCGGGGTTAATTCCAAAACTTTATTCACCAATTTACGAAAGTTACTGCCTTGATCTCCTATTACGAAAGCCGATTGAATTTATGTTATTTTTTGGTGATTATTTCCTTCTGAATGCTGAATGTATTTTTTTATTGTTCACTTTTTAAAATTATTAAGTTTAATATATACATTGAAAAAAGGTTCTTACAATAATTATACTCGTAACATACAACTAAATTTCAACTACACACGCAATAATTTTATCTGACTTGTATAATACGAATAATTTCACTGCAGCGTAGTATTTATTCCAGCCGGTATAATTCGAGGAAGGAGTCTGACACCGACAGACTCCGAAAAATAGTTTTATCATCGGTACGGGAAGAAACATATTTTTTCAGGCAAAAGGAACTAAAGTATGACCAATGCGAAGTAAAAGTGTGTTGCTAGGTGGAATCGATCGAAGTATAACCGTCCATGAAGAGGTACGAGGATGAAACCTATTGTAATAGGTGGATTGAGCTATCGAGCAGTAATTTGTTATTAACAAATAAATTGCAAATAGATACCGAAAACACATTATTGAGATATTTTGGTCAAAAATAAACACTTTCTAACTCCTGTCATTTTTTCAAGAAATGCTTCTTTTTTTGGCTTCGGGCGATTTAAGATCAAGAAATCACTAAAAATCGTAATCTAAGAAAAATTACTCGTTGAGACTTGCAGTTTTATGCTTAATTTTTTTATCCTGTCGCCACTTATCCTACCAAATTGAATCCCTAAGTCCCTAATACCTACCCTAGAATAATATACGGTGCGGGTATTAAGCCTCACCCCCTAGGAAACTCCGCTATTTATCACATATATGGAAAACCCTCGAACCCGTCAATTTTCATTTCAATCGAGGTGTTTATGACATACACTTCTCCAAATTAAATCAATTTAATTCATATAAAAAACAAACTTTTTTAGAGTTATTCCACATTTTATTACTATAATTTACTATCCATATTGAAATTCAGCATCTGATGAAAATTCTAGGAGAAATAAAAGGAAAATTCGAAATTGACAGTAAGCGAAACAAACTCAAAAATAAAAGTTCTCAATAACGAGTGTATTCTCTCGCACGAATAACGGCATGACACATGACATCGTCGACCCATACTTAAAATAAGCTGCCTTAATTCATTTTGTTCCAATTCTTCCCAGCTTTGAATTAACCTTCCCCCACCTCTTCCAGGTTATTGAATCGCCCAGTTTCATCACTAATTTGTAGACTATGTACCTCCTGCATTTGAATTCGTAGGCTATGAAACGTCACACATCGTCGCAGGAATCGAAGCAGAGGGGCAAGCCGGGGTAGTTTCAGCGACCACCCAAGGCAAGGGAATAAAGCCTTACAAGCCTCCCTCCACCGTGGGAAATTTCATTATTTATTACATTTTTTGCTACTTATTTTGACTCAAATGGAGAGATATCTCCCCATGAGCCCATGGCACCCCTATTCTCTCTTACTAAATAAATTAAATATAAATGAATACAATTTTTTTAAATTTATCATTTTTATATTTTAAACAATACAAAATAAATTATTGCTAACACCATAAAGAACATTTTTAACGGCTTTAGAGAAGCAGGGGGCGCCTGCGTACGCCCATGCATCGTCGAAATTCTTAAAAGTCTATCTTAAGCCTGGTCCAGACTCAACGTCTTATCGAACAATAAAATGTTCATGCAAAACGTTCGACAAAAAGTACAAAAGATATCGCGTCCATACGTTTCCAACTAATCGGTAAAATTTTAGTTTCGAAACGTTTTCGGTCATGGAAGAAGCGCTTCTTTGGTCGCTCTGTGCTATTTGCATTGCAATAAAAATCAAAAAGAATAAGAAGAAACAAAGATTGAGATGGTCGAGGGAATGGTTGCCTGTGACTTCTTATTTCGATCACTATACTCGGCACTTTTAACTTGCCACAAGCAAGGAAAACTACGATAGAGTTCAATAAATTCTCTTGAAAATTCTCTGCAGCTCTGACGAAGATCTGACATATTGCTTTTAAATTTTCAATTGCAAAATAGTTGCCAATACGTACACAGAAAGCAACAAGCAGTGAAATACGTTCTACGGAAATATACTGAAACAATTTCCAATAAAACGAAAGTTTGTCTACACGCTCCAACTTATCGAATCAATTTTCATAAAATGATGCCTCGCACTTCAAATTTTCGACTTATCGTACAACCTTATTTCGATCATGCAAGACGTACGTTTTGTGATCCACACGCGCCGTTTTACTTGATACGACTTGTCTGATTCGATAAGTCGTTCGATAAGACGTTGTGTCTGGACCAGGCTTTATATTGGTGTTGTGATACGATTCCTTCCTTGTCCTGCTCTACCGGCCTAATCTCTTCCTAGAACTCTTTGTAGTACCCGTGAGTTAGAACGTATTAGAACGGCTGGGGCACATTTCTCGCCAGTCAAATTTCTATTTTCTCGTTCCATAATAAACAAATTTAATACTCTTTGTTGAAAAACAATATTTAAAGAAACACGATTCGTGTCTTACATTGGTTTATTTCTTATTTTCCAAATTATTATTGTAATTATCAAAAAAAAAAAAGATATCGATAAATTTTAGCACTGCCAAAAAAAGTTGATACCAGGTGTATAAAAATTAATTTATGAGTATTCTTAAAAAGGATAACACATTTTATAATTTTAAGGAGATTCATAAATTTTTTGGAGCGGAAGTGTATTTAATTTTTTTTAAGAGTTACTAGATACCCAAAGTATCTTTGACAGCTCTGGTCGCTTTACATCTCGACCACTTTTTAAAGCACTCGTGTTTTTGATAAAGTTTAAAGTTGATTCACTATAAACATAATTCCAATAACATTGAAAAATATAAGTAAACTGTAAACAAACTGTTGGGTTAACAAAAATTCGTTTCAGGTTTAAACAAAGGATTGCCAAATAAATGCCTGCCTCTGGATTTCATGGGTTATTACGCACTAGCCGGAAGAGAACCAGAAAACCGTTTACGAACAACCATAAGAAATTACATGATAGCGGACATCAATAGACGTAGGGATTATGTAAAAACATTGACGATGGGAACAGGACAAGCGGACAAAGCGCTAAGCCAACTGCCTCACATTTTGCCGGACTACATGCTCGTTTTTGCTGTACCAATTTTAGCGCATGATCCACATTTAACCAAATGGGATGATGTACAAGAACTTACGAAAGCGAAACAGTGTCTTTGGTTCATTTTAGAACCGTTAGTTGTTAAGAGTGATTACTTTAGTTATGGATTTTATAAAAATTTGATAGAAAAAATGAAAAATCACAAGGATGCTGTTAGGCCCGATGACGATTCCATCAATTATGTGAGTATTTTTTTGATTTAACATCAAATAATTTGTATTTCTAGGATAAATATTAACTACAAACACTTACG